>OVBW01001507.1:0-14764 GCA_900406355.1 Erysimum pusillum | reverse complement strand
GTTTAACCTTTATGCACGTTCTCTTTAATCAAATTGCATCGTGCCTACATTTTTACGAACGTATGCATTTGATATTTCTATTATTTCTTTTTGTGATAAAGAATCTCTAGAAATTACTTTTATGTTGGTTTATTATAAATGTGGCCTAACGGGGTTACTTTGGCGATGAGTCTGGTATGTTTTTTCTTATAAAGTATCATGCCTACTATTAATTTGTAAGGAATAAATATGTATTATTTTTCGATTAGGATTCATGTTAGGTATAGGTACGTCATAATATGGACAATTTTAATTATTGTAAACCTAACATAATGTCTTCATTAGTCTATCTTTAAAGGAACTCTTTAGAGTTTCGGGTGTTGAGTACTCTAGACTCTAAAAAGTAAGAGCTTCTAGTCGGCGAGTGGACTCTTGCGGGATGGTTATGGGAGAGAGAAATTTGAGAGTAAATCCTCTTAACCAGTTTTATTTCTATATCTCGTATCCCCAATTGGTTAATCTCTGAACAGAGCTAGTCCAACATGGCAACATTATCGTGGATTTAAGATTAAAACTTTTGTTAATATTTTTGAATGTTATAGATTTGTAAAAGAAAGAAACAAGAAATATACTCAGTAGTAACAAAAAATATATTTATATATCATCGAAACCAAACAAAAAAAAAATGTTTGGACCCAATTATCTCGTTATTTTAATAATATTTCAGGTCAAAAAACAAAAAAAGTAAAACTATATAAAAAAGAAACTTTGAACTTTTAGTGGTCAATGTATGGTTGCATGGGATATATGATGGAATAACACTTCTGTAACATTTATGTTTAATGAAGGTTATAAACCATACAATCATTATAATATTTAGTTAAAAAAAAATGATTAAAGAAGTATTGTTATCCGGAGGAGGAGAACGAAGACATTATTTTATTGATAAATAAGTTTATGTTACATAATTTATAATAACATATATTGGTACAGTAAATAAAATATATACATCCACAAGGAGTCCAAACTATTGTCAATTTCTTCTTTAAAAGATTTGATTGAATAGTGGCTTTTGTTATTAAATGTGATTAACTTTACCTAGGAAAGCAACTGTACAGCAAAGTTATCGAAATAAAGTATCATTTGTTACCCCAAAAGAAGTTTCATCAATTTTGTTAAGAAAAATGTCTTTTTAGAAAAAAACTCAGAATTGGGAAGATGCTTCGTTAAAGTTACAGACAGCTTAAGAGATCCAGCGGCGACGTAAATTCATTGTACTTGTCTTAAAACCACTTTAAAATTTTACTTTTATTTTTTTAATTCTTTACTTTTCAAAACACAAGTGATGGTTTTGTAACTTTTTTTGTATAATTGGAAAGTGTTTACGCACTTGGTCTCACATTTCAAGGCGCCGCGAAATTTCTTCTTGCTCTACTTGCTCATGAATCATAAATCTTTAGCTTTTTATAAGATTCTCTTTCAATTATAGCCACAGTTTGATGTCTTTTTATCTCTAGATTTCTAGATTTTTTTTTAGATATTATATACACATTGTCGATGTCAAACGAAAAAGAAAGATATTAAACATTATATTAGGTTAAAATCGATTCCAAATTTTGAATTTAATAGATACTTGAAATAGTTTTATTGCTCGGTATCCAAGTTTGCACACAACCAATTTAGTTATTTAGACAATGAAATACACCACAGAAATTTTACACTAATTTTCTAACTAAAAAAGTTCAATTGTAATTTGCATCTGTTTTATATGTCAAAGAATATNTTTTTTTTTTTTTTTTTTTTTTTTTTTTTTTTTTTTTTTTTTTTAACATAGAACTCTACATTACAAAAAAAAACACACATAGAATTCCTGTTTCTGACAAAATTAATGGTCAAAAATTTCCCGATTATTTTTCAATGACGTTCTAACTACTTTTTGAAAATAAAATTATCAGAAAATATTTGGAAATATAATTAAATTGCCGATGAGCCGAATTTCATCCGAATGTTGTCGGATAATATCGTCGAAAAGATTTCCGTTCAGATATAGTTTTCGGAAATTCCTCACAGGTTTTGTTGGAAATTTGTCAAAAAAAATATTAATATAACATGAAGCCAATATAAAATCATCCCACAAATTTTCAACCAATAATGTGGACATAAAGTAGCCAGAAATTCGTCGGAAATATGTAAATGGTACACGTGTTCAGACAAGATGATTATTGATGCATTTTCGACATAAACTTCATCCAAAATTCATTAGCATTGCATGTGACTCTTTCCTACAAATTTTCACAAATCATGTCGTCCGAAAATGTTTCTACGTATACTCCACCAATCCTCAATTCTCCGAGAGTGTTGTTATTGGAAAACAAAATGTCGTCTTCTCTTAATAGTTATAAAGTTAGAGAATGGATGTACTAACATTTAAATGAAGTTACGGGATAAATACAGAGACAAGGTCTGAAAACTTCCCTTCTCTAAAAACTAAATTTTTGTCTCCTCTTTTAATCTTCATGCCCCTTTTAACTTTGATAAATGTGATGAGACAAATATACCCTTCTTCGTTAATTATCTAATTCTCAATTAGAATTTAAAAAGAATCAGAAAAGATATGACAAGCTCGAACTTGTTTCTTCCGCCGTCCAGCCCCATCACGAGCTCCGCTGTCCAGCTCAGCCGTCAAGCTCTCCATCGCCATTGCCTCTTCGCTTTCCTCAAACTGCAACGACCGTCAAGCTCTCTATGCCATCACCAACCATTAGCTTACCAGAAATCTCTACAATCCCAGTTTGGTTGACTCTGAAAAAACATTCCTTACCAGCTTTATTCTATTAAAGGCATAGATTAGATTGCTTCAGCCATAGGAGAACCAATGCTCACAAGTAAGCCATGGCTTGATCCCAAACAAATGGGAGAGGCAAAACTTCTGGTAGAAGTTAAGCTAAACAAGCAATTTACTCATAAAGTTGCTATTAAAGATGAAAGTGGTTCTATTACAATGGTTGATGTGGTGTACTCTTGGTTGCCTTCTAAGAGCAGTAGTTATGGACAATTGGGTCATAAATCAGCTTAGTCTTGGTATCCATTCTATACCAGCTACTGGATCTGCCCTTGCATCAAGACGTGACACAACAAGTGTTTCTCCATTAGTATAAGATGTTGCAGTTGCCTCATATTCTGTCAATGCTACTGGTCCTGCCCTAGAATCATATTGTGGTGCAAAACAATCTGCAGGATCTCCATCGACTTTTCAGATTGCCAGTCTAATCAATACAGAACTAGGATCTGCTATAACTGCCACTACTACTTCCACCTCTATTATCAATATAGAATCGGCCTTAGGATTGGTTGCAGCAAGTACTCAAGCCTCTGTTTTGTCAATTGAGCTTCCTATTGATGTTTCCAATGCTTCCTATGGAGTGAGGCTACGTGGGCATGTGGGTCCCACAGGGCGGGTTGTTACCGATCAATTGGTAACAGCTTGTCATGTGGGAAGGTTGTTAAAGGGTGAGGTCTTGGGTTCGAAGAACGCAAAGCGCACCAATAACCTACTTGTGGGCTAGAGAGCCTGTGGGCCAAGAGGACTCAGGGTGGAGTCAGGATGGGCCCACAAGAGAGAGGTTAGGATCGATGCGCTGCAGCGCTGTAAGAAGGCCGCGTGGGCATGTGGGTCCCACGGAGTGGGTTGTTACAACCATAGAAGAAAAACGATCAAAGGAGAATAAAAAATAGGTAAAACTTTTCAGACTTATGAAAATTACAGAATTGCTTATTCTCATACTCTACTTTTCTTATGATATACAAACAATAAAATAAAATAAAAACAGCTTCCAAGAGTTGGGACTTGATTCAGATTTTGATGCTTTAACATTGCAAGTTCTCTTTGAGCTGTTTTTCCTATAAAATACAAAACGACCTTTAGCCCAAAGAGTTGATATATGAATAATAAATCACATATTTTAGAAAATACTTTTTTCGTTAAGGCTGCAACTTTTTGTTTTGCTTCTTTGCTTCTTTGACCTTTGTTTTACACTCTGCACTCTTGCTCTTAAAGCACTTCTTCATTAATCTGGAATAATTTCACACATAAATTAACTTATAACGAATCATAAACTTCAAGAAAATTTGATGTTGGCATCTATAAAGATTCACATACTATTTGCTAAGTGATTCATCACATAAGAAGTTGAGAAGTTTGAGCCTTCTTGATGCATTTTTCTTCTCATATTAAGCAACACCCGCTACAAAAGTTTCAGGTGGGCAATCATCTCTATAAACTTTTGACTGCAGCAGGAACTCCCCAATGGCAGTGAACTAACTACTGTCAGATGCATTTAGAGACAAAGACTTATAAGCAATTCAAATGCATGCATATAAAACTGAAGCAAAAAAGAAATATATATATATCTATATATTTGTGTACATTTTAGAACAAGAAAGATAAATACACTTACATATATATATCTTGTGATCATCATCTGGATAACAGAGCAGTATTATTGTCTCTTAGTGTAACTCCCACATAAGAAAAGCTAGTGCACAACAGTTTTATATTGTCCTTTTTTAAAACCAAAAGCTTATACATATAAGTCAAAATAAATTAGATTAAGAGTTAATTACAGATGTTTATTTAATTATCAATGTATAAAAAGTAATTACAATACCTTTCCAAAGGTTAAGCAAAATTCTAAAAACTGGCATAGATTTTCAGTTTCTTCAAATGGTATATCAATGCCTCAAACGGAAGTCAAGCTTATACTCTGAGGAAGTTGAGCCTCAAACTAAATCTCCTCTTGCACAACCTTCTTTTTCTTTGGCAACATTTGTTTCATAACTGTAAATATTGTTAGCCTCTACTTTTAAAAGAAAACTTACAAAACACAAATCTTATGTTATCACCAAATATTTCCACTTCATTGTTGCCACTACCACATTCCATTGAAGCAACATCCTACAAAAACCATATCAATCAAGTAAGCATAAAGTACTTAAACTAAAGATCACAAAAACCAAGACTTTTGTTTCAGTTTTGGCTTCTTCCGATAAGTTTACTTATCAGGCCCTTCAACTTCAAGAAGCCGAGAGTCTGAAGCCAACCCACATGCTTTAGCTTTGTATGTTAATATATCAGTGGGATTTAATCTTCGGCTCATCTTGTATACTACAGGAGTATCGGGTAATTAATAGCATCGGAAAAACGCAATCTAAAGATATTATAGCGTTTTTACAAGCGCCGTATATGCGCCTGTTATAATAGGTCAGTGACTTAAGATAGCGGTTTTCTGTATTGCTATAATATGTGTATATAACATAGCGTTTTCGTGTGTGCTATTTATAATATATATAATAGCGTTTGTTCTGCGTTATTAATAACTTATTAGAAACTAATTTTTTTTTATAATATTATATAAATAAATATTGTAATTAACATAAATATGTATAATTCTGCTTTGACAAAAAAGACGATAAACTTAAAAAGTGGATTTAAAACTTGTTTTAAGATACAAACAGTTGTTCACAATCCGATTCGATCCAAACACATGAAAATAACAAAGTTTCACACAACTTCTCAAATGAATACAATTTGATTATTAGAACAAGCCACCCAGTTTCCTACTGCATCAGCTATTACTTGAATCTCAGAAGTTGGTCTCCACACTCGTGCACCATCAACCATAGACACTTCAACCCAGATCTTGCTAGCATTGGGACCTAAAGGAGCGCAATGGACCGTAGCTTCTGGATCACTGGAACAGACACGACCTATTGCAACTTTCTCCCCAGAGTTATCTAATAGAAAGCATTTCTTTTTGATGCCTTTGCTTGTACCAGTACTGTTAGTAACACTCTAGTAGTCCAAATTGTAAACACAATTCATCAGAATAACATCACATCAACATCAACAAATCCAACAACAACAACAAATATAATTCCCCATCTTAAAATCTGACTACTTAAACTATTATCCAACTTAACTACTAGTAGCAGCCAAATCAAAACAAACAAATATAGAGTTTTAGATACGGACCTGAGGTGATGATTTTTTTGGTTGATTCATTAATAGGTATTTGTATCCTATCAGCAGGCCATGCGATGGTCTCATTTAGTGCATCACCCATCAATGATGAACCATGCCTAGCAGGTCTCCATAAATAAGCATCAGGTTTAACCACCTTATCAACAATAAGAACTGCAGCATTTGGTCCAAGAGGAGCATTGTTGACCAATGTGAACTCTTCCTAGTGATCCATCTGAAGCCTAATGAGTCATTAAAACAGTTATACACAATGTATTAGTAATATAATCCTAATGAATTTAGAGAACTACAAACTCAATTTTAAATTACCTCGGATCTGACAGTGTTAGGAGGCTGTTTGAAGTTATAATCACCATCCAAAATTATCTTATCACTTGGCCATGGGATTTTAACTCCTACAACTTCACCAAGTGAGCCAATGGACTGAGTAGGTCTCCAGATAGATGCTCCTATGACTGATACAGAGTTGACAAGTACAGCAACAACATTAGGGCCTATAGGTATGCGACCAATCTTGTATGTTGGTTCACATGAGCAATATTCTTCTTCACCAACAACAATGTCATCTTTTGAGCACCAATCTAGTATCTGGCACCTAATTCCCCCTTTACTAACATCGCTTAAACCAGACTGAGAAACATCATTACTCTATTTTAAACACATTAACAAAATGCATATAAGTTGGCATCTAATTAAACAACAAAATTAACTGTGCAACAAAAACAATATAAGTTACCTTTTTAGCAGCTAAGTGACTAACAACAGTTTCCAATTTAGAAAGCTTAGCTTCAAGCTCCTTCACATGTGAGTCTCTGGCCTGTAAAAATGCAAACTTAGTAATTGTAGCCCCTCTGCCCATCCCCCTAAGTCTTCCTAGTCTGTCTTTTCGTAGGACCTGACTCACAACATCTTCTCTAATATTATTTGCGGATGTGGAGTCCATTTCACTATCAATTGACTTGATATTTTCCTGAAATAAAGATTTATACTTAATATGGAGGATCTTCCTTTAAAAACAATCTGAAGAACAAATATAAATAAAAATTTAAATCATTCTTACAATAGTTTCTGCGAATTCTGGCCTCACGGGTCTTCCATCAGCATGCGTGTGACCTGCTATCCAAACTTTACTTCTAGTAACTATACTAGGATCATCACTCTTTTGTTTCTACAATTTCATACAAAGGGTTATACACATATTTGAATTAATATAACAACTAACCAATTCACTACATATACAGTACATACCATCTCATGTTCAAGCCTATTCATTCCTTTGCGGCTGGTGGTTTGAGGAATTTGACTGTTCCTAAGCTTTCTCATATTCTCACTTTTTTCCTATTGACACAAATAGTCATATATAAAGAACCTCATAAAACACTTATCAAATAATCAAAACACATTATATTATGTAAATACCTTAAAAACTGTGCTAGTTTTTTTCTTCACCCAAGCGTTCCAGTCTGCTGTAGATTGGACGTTGCTGGGTCTAATTTGCTGGATCTCAACCTTGTCTTTTGTGGCTCGAAATTTTGAAACCAGCTTTGATTTAGAGGATCTCCATATATTGTTCATCTAACTTAACATTACTTCTTTATGCCAAACTTCATTCAAATTGAATCTCACCTGCCAAACATTGCCAATTAAAAATCATTAAAACACAAATTGATATACAAACATTTACTCATATTCTGTCAAAAGGCAATAAACTTAACCTGAACTTGCTCCCAGATTGTGTCTTTTGTTTTTTCATCAAGATGTCTCCAGTCATCTAGCAGTACTGGCACATGCTCCCTCACAAGTATTCCAAGAAAGGAAGAGAGTGTCGCTGATCCTTTACCAACATGTTGACCTATAACATTAAATTCAATATCTACCTTCTCATCTGCATTTTTTGCCAGTTTCCTCAATTTAGTTGGACCTCTAGTCTTCTTCTTTTTTATCTCTGATTGTTGTGTCTGTGCTTCAGAAGGGTTTGAATCATTTGTTGTGGAAGCCGGGATTTGTTCATCTTATACCCGGTGTGACTGTGCTTCTACTTCTGCAGCTGAAACAATATCCTATCCATTATGCAGTGATTCCCTATTAACTTGGTCCTCTTCTTCATAAAAATTAGCATCAATGTTTTCTTCTTCATTCTCCTCTATAACAGGCTTCTTCTATCTTTTCCGAGTCAGTGATGGTACAAGAGTCACATCTTGGCCTTGTTGGCGCTTACTGCGACGAATTTGTTCAACATCTCCAGTTTTTATCCTCTTTTACTGAAATACAACATTAACCTTGTTAATTTTCTAATAGCACACCTTCACAATCATCCCTAACACAAAATCTCATCATCTGATGAATGATCGCCTAAATCTTCAAGTGGCTGGACTGATAATGGTGTATAAACAAACTCTTCTTCTGTTTCTAACTCATAACAACATACTAAGGTGAGGAGTCATCTTCCCTAGAGTAAAAAACCTATTTAGCTTGAGATGGCATAATGTACGGATCATTCAAGAAAGCTGATTACTTCATATGGAGATTCACAAGCGTGAAACCGTCTTCCTATTTCAGCCCATTTCCTTTGTTAGCCCAAATACACTTAAATAGTGGAACATGAAACATATGGTAGTCCAGCAATATGATCTCCTTGATCACTCCATAGAAGACTACTATGTCTACCGTTTGTCTTGTGTCTTTAGCACTAGCTCTACACATTGAAAACGCTTCATAGGTTACTCCATTGTTCTGAGTCTTCCGCTTTACATCATCTGTATGGAACATATGCCCGTTGATTATATACCCCTTATATGTTTGAGCAATTCTTCTTGGTCTATAAGCAAGCCATCTCAGCCTAGTCGAATGGTCATTTGAGTTTGTTGGTATCTAACATGAGAAATAAAACAGTCCATTATCATGAAACAATAAATAAAACTTCAAAGGATCACAATTCAAATATGAATTTATTGTAACCTTTTCATTGATCCATTGTGGGAAATTTTCTGTATGATATTTCCACAGAAGTGTTTCGTTTTTGGCGCATCTTAGATTTTTAGACTGTAGTTCTTCCAAGTGCAACCTGTTTTTTTAACGCATGTTAATTAGTTATGAGAAATAATACAAGTGTAATAATTAAAGTACAAATACTGGTTCAGATCTGAACTTACTGAACATACGGATCCATGACTGCTGTATTCATAAGAATATACCGATGAGCTATGTCTCTCTCCTTTTCTGTCAGAATAACTTCTGTACCTTTCTGAAGTGGTCGGCCTTCAACGACATGTTGATCAGCCTCAATGTCTTCATTCCGATTAATAGTTTCTTGAACTGGAATAGATTTCTTTAAAAACTCCATACAAAATGCAATGCATTCACCAGCCAAGTATCCCTCAGCCATACACGCCTCTGGCCTTGCAAAATTCTTTACATACGCCTTTAGTGTTTTTATGTACCTATATCTCAGTTAAAAATAAAAAGTATGAGTAATAGATACACATACTACAAGTTAATAATGAAGTATAACAAAATTAAAAACAACTACCTCTCAAATGGATACATCCATCTGAAGTGTACGGGGCCACCCAAGCGTGCTTCCCTTACTAGATGTATTGGAAGGTGAAACATGATGTCAAAAAGTGAAGGCGAAAAGAATCTCTCCAACTGGCACATTGTTTCCACAACCTCTGATTCTAGTGCAACAAGCTTCTCTGGATCAATAACACGTTGGCATAGTCTATTGAAGTAACTGCAGATACGGTTAACTGCAATCCGAGGTGCACTTGGAAGTAAACCTCTCAATGCCACATGAAACAAATTTTGCATAAGAACATGATGGTCATGCGATTTCAGACTACCAATATTAGGAGGATCAACTGATACACAATTTGAGATACTTGCACAATAGCCATCTGGACCTCTAAATTTGGATAGCCTTTTGCAGAATTTACGTTTTTCTTCCTTAGAAAGCCAATAAGCAGCTGGAGGTAAATAAGTTCGATTCCCTCGTACCTCTGTATGTAAGTAAGTTCGAATTCCAATGTCTTCTAAATCTTTTCTTGCTTTCAAACCATCCTTTGACTTCACAGAATGCATCAGAATGGACAATAGTGCATCAGAGACATTCTTCTCAACGTGTATTACATCAATATTATGCCTTACATGCATATCCTGCCACAGAAAGTATAAGAGTTGTCAGAAACACATTTTAATACTTTAAACTAAAACATATACAAAAAACCTGAATGTAAAAACTACCAACCTTCCAGTAAGGCAAGTCAAATAAGATTGACCGTTTTTTCCACCGTCACAGATCATTGTCTTCTTCATATTCTTCAGCTGAAATCACATCTTCATCATCTGCATCTCTTTTTCTCCTCTTACCTTTCTTATCTAAAGGTCTTCCAAAATCATTTCTAAAGTCTTTAAGACTCTCAAATATTTCAGCTCCACTCTGAATTCTATTTGTAGTACCAGCCTCTACCGTGTTGTCAAACCAATGTTTTTTCCTTCTATAGGGATGACCATGTCTGAGACGCTTCCTATTACGCATATATACATGTTTTCGGCTAAACTTTAGCCACCTATGTGGTGTATCCTTCCCACAAACATTACACGCTTGTTTCCCCTTCATTTTACATCCAGCTAATGTCCCTAAGGCTCGGTAGTCAGTAATAGTCCACAACAATATAGCTCTAAGATTGAAACTCTCTTTAGTAAACGAGTCATAAACCTCCATACCTTCAGTGCACAACTCTTTTAGATCATCTATCAAAGGCTGTAGATAAACATCAATGTTGTTGCTTGGTGCAGTTGGTCCAGGTATCAACAATGTCAGCATAATATTCTCTGCTTTCATACACTCAGTTGGAGCCATATTGTAGTTGACTAAGAACACCGGCCATGTGTTGTACTTGGTATTTTGAATAGAGAACGGATTCATCCCATCTGTTGAAAGACCAAGTCTAAGGTTTCTCGGGTCCGCAGCAAACTCTGGCCATTTATTGTTTACATGAGCCCATGTCAATGAGTCCACTGGATGCCGCATAGAACCATCATCACTAGCATTAGTGAAGTGCCAACGCAAACCCTCAGCCAACCGTTTTGATCTAAACATCCTCCTAAATCTGTCTTATATCGAAAAATACCGAAGCACCTTTGATGGAATCCCTTTCTTCTCCTCACCAGTGTGCTTATCCTTTTCCCATCTTGACTCACTACATCTTGGACAGCTCTCCAACTTCTCATATTGATTGCGATAAAGGATACAATCATTTTTTGCAGGCGTGAATCACATCATAACCAAACCCAAAGAGCTTCAAAAATTTCTTAATATCATCTGTAGACTTAGGCAGCACATTGTCTCCAGGTAGCATGTCATGAAGAAGCATCAGAAGCTGGTCAAAGTAGTTCTCTGACATCCCACTCTTGACTTTTATCCGGTAAAGTCCCATGATTGCAGACACGTCGAATACAATGGAGTTTCTGCATCCTCTAACTTCTTCCTAAACTCAGAGTCTTCTTGGCTATCTATATCCTCAACTTTATCTACATTCTGCTGCTGAGATGGTTGAGTGCCTTCAGTCGCCATGAAAGCTATCCTAAACAACTCGTAAGCTTCATTTTCAGATGAATCAACATTAGTTGTCTTATCATTCCTTATATCCCCGTGTAAACTCCAACATTTACCTCTCTTGCACTTCTCATCCATCCCTTTGATGACTAGATGTTCAAACACTGTATCCATTGTTTGATGACAAACATTGCGGGAAAGAAGACAAGGACAGAACATTTCTGATGGGTTACCCAAACTCCTTGCTGATTAAACCACAAACTTAGTTGCTCCTGCTTCATACTCAAGGCTATTCCTACAAGTTAACAAATAGTACAAATTACAATTTGAGAACAGTCAATCATGAAATGAAATCAATGCATATATGTAAGAACAAGTTAATACCTAGGCAACCAAACCCAAGCTTTATCCACTTCACAAGAGCTCCGACCAAATGTGCATACAAGTAATTTTCAGAGGTAGTCACTTTCAAAACCAAAACAACAATACAAGTAATCTGATAAAAGAATCATATACCTGATAGAGTTTGTTCTCTTCTGATTAACTCGAACTACAACAAAAAAAGCAAAAATAGAAATCGTTAGGACTCGATTAAAACATAACAAAGCAGCTCATAAATTCTATACACCGTTTGTGTTGATTGAAAGAAATACAAAGCAGCTCAAATCTCTCTCTCAGATATCTCAAATCAAGAACAAATTTGTGATTAAGAAAGAGGAGAGAAAGAGGATTTACCTTTGATTTAGTGGGATTCGCAAACAGGAGAGAAAGAGGAGCAATCAAAGCAGCTCAAATCCCTAAATCGACCAAACACAAACACAAACGCAACTCTCTCTCTCAGATATCTCAAATCAAGAAAAAAATTTGTGATTAAGAAAGAGGAGAGAAAGGGGATTTACCTTCGATTCGAAAACAGGAGAGAAAAAGGAGCTTGTATTGTTTTGATTGCCTTCTACCTTCGATTTGCAAACAGTAAATTTTTTCGATTTCAGAGAAAGAGGCAAAAGGCTAAGAGAAGAGAAGAAATCGTGAAATCCCTAAGCTTGTATTGTTTCGGCGAAGAGAGAAATCGTGAAACCCAAACTTAAGAGTAAAGTCCATAAAAGGCAAAAGGCAAAAAAAACCCAAAAATTTCTAAGTGTTCTGAGGAAAAAGGCAAAAGAAAAAGACCCCAAAAATTTCTAAGTAACCGGGAAAAGGAAAACATTTTAGCGCCTACACTTTCCATAGCGTTTCATATCTTTAAAAAATTGGGCAACTCTATTATAGCGTTTCAACACGGTAGAAACGCTATGTAAAGTTCAGAGGCACTGAAACGATAGCATAATGTTGACAAACGCTATTGTATAGTGCTATAAATACTCAATATTCCTGTAGTGGTAAAATCCTCAAACTTTAAAAAACCTATGTTCGATTTGATAAAACTTAATACTCAAATACATGTAACTACATGCACATAGTGCCATGTTCCAATCATCCACCTTATCTACTTCTTCTGCATTCTTACCATACATATGATTCTAATCGGAAACACATAATAAGAACACATAATGTCATAAAAATTAAAAGAAAAAATGAAATACAAACAAACCTGTGTGATAAACAATCATGATAAAACTTAATGGTACTTCATGACCTTGCACGTTGCAACAACATCCATTGTTTTTTGTTGACACTACAAGCAAATAATCAATATTTGAATTAAAAAACGAAACTATAATATCATATACCAACCAAAATCATGTTTTTAGCCACAAACAAAATCAAAAGTTCGTTTGGTTGGCTAAAGACATGATTTTGGCTGGTATATGATATTAAAGTTTTGTTTTTCAATTCAAATGTTGATTGTTTGCTTGCAGTGTCGACATAAGACTATGGACTTTTTTACAACGTGCAAAGTCATGAAGAAGAACAAGCAATGTACCATAGAGTTTTGTCATAAATGTATATCACTCAGGTTCGTTTGTATTTCATTTTTTCTTCTAATTTTTATGAGATTATGTATTGTTATTATGTGTTTTCGATTAGAATCATAGGCATGGCGAGAATGTAGAAGAAGTAGATAAGTTGGATGATTGGGTATGTCCTCAGTGTAGAGGCATCTATAACTGCAGTGTGTGCATGTAATTACATGTTTTTGAGCGTTGAGTTTTATCAACTTAAAGAGGATTTTTTAAAGTTTGAGGATTATTACAGGACGAGCCGAGGATTAAATCCCACTAGGATATTGGCATACAAAGCTAAAGCATGTGGGTTGGCTTTAGTCTCTTAGCTTTTTTAAGTTTAAGGGCTAATGAGTCTTATTTTTAGGATTGTATTTTGAATCAATTAACTTATATTAGGTAGATTATTGGACTATTTGCTTCACTTAGTGATTTACAGGTCTAAAGAGCAAATATTGGAAAAGAAGAGAATTTAGATCAATTAAGCATGAAAATCGGCAAAGTGTGAAGAAGTCGGTCAAACATGAAGAAATGATGACGGACCGATCGATCTGGCCCGTGGATCGATCGGTCCACTGAAGTCCAAAGCCCAAGCCCAAGAAGGACGCGGGACCGACCGATCCAGCCCACGGATTGATCGGTCTGCGCTTGCCGACTCTCCAAGCTTTTCCATTTTTGTTCTTTCCATTTCCTGCTCTCCTCTTTTCCTATATAAGGAGGGCTCGACCTTGTAATCAAACACACAATTCATTTTACAGCTTTTCTAGTTTGTAAGAGATCTAATATCTCAAAACTTTTAGTTTTCTTTTTAGGTTTAGATTCTTAAATAGAGATGTTTCCTTTTATTTTCATCTTTGTTCTTGTTTCTATGCTTGAGTAGTTTCCCTATTAGGTCTAGGGTTTCTGAAGGGATGTGACCGATTGTTAGGTTGTTAGTTTGAGAAATTATTTTATGGTTCTTCTTCTATGTTGTTCTTAATGCTAGGACTTGAGTAGCTAACTTGTTCTATGATTTTAAGTTGATTTATCGTGACATCAGAAGTGTTGTTTAATCTCTAGAACTTAGCATTTCGAGCAAGGTGATCCATGGCCAACGATGGTTGAAGTCATGGCACCTTGTGAACATATCAATCTTGTTCGTTAATGCTTGCTTTACTTAGGTAGGATCAAACAATGGTTTAGTTCCTGATTTATAGAAGAGATCAATATTCTTTGAACTACCTTACTGGAAGGTAATGTAAACTA
>OVBW01001505.1:2727-14160 GCA_900406355.1 Erysimum pusillum | reverse complement strand
ATGTTACTAATTAAAATATAGTTAACTTGGCCATCATTCGATTCCCATGTAATAAGTCCATGCTAGAAATTATTTATTGCTGTAATTTACATGACAATCACTGCAATATCGTAAATATGAATGTATTGTTTTTTCAGGGTGCCTCGGCCTCGTGGAACATACCAATCGCTTTTATCAGTACCATCTTGCTTCCTATAGTCGGTAATGCAGCTGAGCATGCAGGCGCTATCATGTTTGCCATGAAAGACAAGCTGGTAGGCATTCTTGAGCTGTAACA
Organism: Erysimum pusillum; assembly: GCA_900406355.1. NCBI lineage: Eukaryota > Viridiplantae > Streptophyta > Magnoliopsida > Brassicales > Brassicaceae > Erysimum > Erysimum pusillum. Next base: position 13,883 of record OVBW01001505.1, on the reverse strand, counting down.
ATTTTAGGCTCTTCATTCCAAACTAGCCTTGTCCTTGCGACACAGCTTAACATTTTCTCACTTCTACAGGATCTGTCTTTGGGAGTGGCTATTGGTTCCTCGATCCAGATTTCCATGTTTGCGGTATGCACCACGTTACATTGCAAGAACATATATGGACAACAAGATTTGTTCACTAATCTCTGTTTGCTGCTTGATTACGATTAGGTCCCATTCTGCGTGGTGATTGGATGGATGATGGGTCAACAGATGGACCTTAACTTCCAGCTTTTTGAGACGGCGATGCTGTTCATCACCGTTATAGTAGTAGCTTTTTTCCTCCAGGTGGATAAAATGCTAAAGACTAAATCATCGTTTATAGTGCAACGAAATTCCAGAATTTGTAACTGATGATCTCTGTCATGTGCACAGGAAGGGACATCGAATTACTTCAAAGGATTGATGCTCATTCTTTGTTATTTAATAGTAGCTGCCAGTTTCTTTGTACACGAAGATCCTCACCAAGGTTAGTTCATTTGAATACCATAAACTGAGTTTCTTTGCAATTTCTCCGGATGTGGTTTGTCCTTGCTCCATGATTCGGCAATTACAGGGAACTGCTGGAGATTTTTTCTCTCTTTCTTGCATTCAACATAATCATTCTGGTGACATATTCATATTTCTCTGTTGTTTTTGTTTGTTTTAGATGGTATATAAAACCCGAGGAAGAGTTTGGTGTGAAGCATAAAGGGTATTTTAATTAAAAGCTGATGATCTCAGGAACACGAAGTGTTGTGGGGAGAGATGTTAAGATGTAAATCTTATTCTAAAGTGGTTTCCACAAACTCGAATATATTTGCTTGTTCGTCTAAAAGTCTTGTTCGAACAAGTGAAGGTCCCTTTTGGCTTTCCCTCCCCTACAAAAATCAACATTCTTAGTGAACTTAGAAGGTTACAAGTTTTGTTATATTTACCATGATTTTACGAAAAGATTGAAGATTTGTTCTTGTGCTGCACTAGATATTTGGCATTTGCTGTGTTTTGTTTGTCAACCAAAATTTTATATTGCGAAAAGCTTTTTTAGCGTTTGCATCNACAAAAATCAACATTCTTAGTGAACTTAGAAGGTTACAAGTTTTGTTATATTACCATGATTTTACGAAAAGATTGAAGATTTGTTCTTGTGCTGCACTAGATATTTGGCATTTGCTGTGTGTTTTGTTTGTCAACCAAAATTTGATATTGCGAAAAGCTTTTTTATCGTTTGCATTNTTTAGCGTTTGCATCGGTTATGCCTAAACGAAAATCAGCTCTAAATAAATTCATCTGACAAATAAGAAAAGCTTTTGAATAATAACAGTCAAAATTTGACTGGAAATGATATTTGCACAAGTGTAGAAAAGAGGATCTGGGAAACAAGACGGCAACTCAAATAAACCTAACGTGACTCTAGGCAAAGCCACAAAAAAACGAGCACTGATGAAAACCCCGACCCACGCGCTGCAGAAAACCCCCAAATCGGAGGGTTATATAGTCCAGGGATTTTAGCCTCACGCGATTTACGCGCCTTAAGTNGAAAAGAGGATCTGGGAAACAAGACGGCAACTCAAATAAACCTAACGTGACTCTAGGCAAAGCCACAAAAAAACGAGCACTGATGAAAACCCCGACCCACGCGCTGCAGATCCTCTTGATTTTCCATTTATACAAAAACCCCCAAATCGGAGGAGGGTTATAAGTCCAGGGATTTTAGCCTCACGCGCTTTACGCGCCTTAAGANTTAAGTGCGCGTGATATCGTTTTTCAATTCTTATACGCGTGTCTGTTTTGCCGACGTCATATTTTTTGCATTCCTCATTTTATCGTCTAAGAAATACCCGATGCCACCATCTCATGATCTTTTCCAGGTGTGTTCTCCTTCGTTTTAAAGCTTTTCTTTAATTTTCGTTGTGACATAAAACCGAAACCATAGTTTTATAACTTTCATGTTATTACATCTGTTGGGCACAAAATTAAAAATCTATAAAAGGTGGAGTTACAAAGATGTGGTTCCTTCAACAGTAGTATTATTGTTTTTGACGAAACTCAATTCCTCGACACACACAAATCAAGCAAAGTACGAGGAAGAGGAAGATGTATCGGCCAAGATCTGCAAAATGTTGGGGACCAAATATCACATTATTTCATCACCAAGAATATTAAAACCCAAATAGAGAACGACAATATTTTAGTACTTATCACATTCCTGATTTCTCTAGTAACAGTTTTATATTACTACTTCTGTTAATCTGAACAACACATGCTTTACTTTAGTGACATAATATAATGTTAGTTTTTTACTTGTACGTGTTTCAGTCTCTCACATTTTGCCGAATTTGTTTGATATNCCAAATAGAGAACGACAATATTTTAGTACTTATCACATTCCTGATTTCTCTATAAAAGTTTTATATTACTACTTCTGTTAATCTGAACAACACATGCTTTACTTTAGTGACATAATATAATGTTATAAGTTTTTTACTTGTACGTGTTTCAGTCTCTCACATTTTGCCGAATTTGTTTTGATAGTGTGAGGTAAAGTTATGTAGAAATTTCCCTATTTATGCATTAATCAAGAAAATTAATGTAAAAATCCAAACTCATTACCTCAAGCTGATCTTCAGTGAACGAGTCTTTCTGGATGTTCCATGTATCCGCATGGGTTCGCCTGAACTCAGCCACTGCTTTAGTCACTGTCGATTTTATAGGCGTAGGTTCACCCGCGAAACGAGCCAGTAACGTCACATGATTCGGCAACCAGCTGAAAATATTTACAAAAGCTTCAGATTATTCAAAGATGTCTCAACCTTTAAGCTCTATATCACACACTTTGACGTAAAGATGTTTAAACCTGGGCATGTCATAAGGAACAGACAAAACTGAAGCTACCAAACCAAGAACGGCTCCATGCACCTCCGCGATGGACTGAGTTGAACTTGATTTCCTGAAACAACCCGATACGATTCTCATGTCATGTTCAAACAAAATCGATTCTTATTTATTTATTGCATTCTCATATTGGGAGACAAAAATGCTTAAAAGTGAAGAAAAGAAAACCTCCGGTTTCTTCTCTTTTGGATTGAGTTTGCCTCTGCATAGGATCTATCACGAAAATCTGCAGCAAAATCTTCATCTCCTCCTTTCATTAGACCTGCTAGAACTGCTGCAGCATGCTCTCGTACCTGAAGACCAGAAAACATAATTTAAAGAGTAAAAATCGTAGGCACTTAATCTTTGCAGATAAAATTAATCACAAGGTTGAATCATTCAAAACAACCCTACTAGACAACAAATATAATTCTGATGTGGAGTTAAAAAAAAAAAAAGAGAAGCTAAGAACTTGCCTCTACTTGGCTGTCCACAAGAAGCTTTTCAACGGTTTTCCAGATTTTCTGTTTCTCTTCATGAGTGAGGATGAAAGTATGCCTAGTAAGAAAGATTATAATAAGAAAGCTTTATTAATCAACAGCGCATTTGCTTGTCACCTTACTATATATATTATATATCTATACACAATCAACAGCTATTACCTGTACATAAAAGTTCGTAGATATGTCAGGGTTGAAGATCTTATCCGCCAGTTAGAGTCATCAGCAGAAGAAAGAACGATTCCAATAACTTTTTGTAGATGAGATTCCGGGAAAAGTCGCCACTTCAGCAGCTCAAAGGCTGCCTTAGCCAGTGTGGACAGATCTTTATGTGATGTTTCCTTCAATAGATGGAAACAAATATTCCATGATGCCCAGTCAAGGAAAAGAAATTTAGAAGAAAGAAAGTTAAACAAATATAATGGTTATACCTGTAAGGATATCACTGGATAGAGGAATCCCGCAATTACATCTAGCAGATATGAAGACCTCCCAGATTTGAAAGATGAGATAATGAAATGGAAGAGCTATAGATAGGATCAAAATAAAGAATATTAGTATCAAATGTCTCGAATAAAGGGAAGTGAATAGTTCTCCCAAAAATTGAGTCAGCCAGTACCGTCTCCATCCATTTAACATCATCTAGAGAATCGCCGTTTGATTGAGCATTTTCCATATCTACATCTGCTGAAGTGTCTAAGCTATCTGACATGCTAGCTTGTTGAATGTTTGTTACAGCTTCAGATGCTCTTGCACTAATCAGCTTGAACCAATTTTCATCCTCAAGTCGGCTATCAACATCTGTTCTCCCTTCTTCAGATGGATATTTTTGTTGATATGACATCCGCAGCCGAATATTAGAGCACAATACTGAAAGAATTACACCAATAGCTTCCCTTATCTGTTCATTGTCACACAAAAGTAACAGGCTTTTCAGAATTTTATTTTGACACTTATAATTTAGTTTGACAAAGACAGTCAAATGCATAAGTCTGCACGAAAACAAGAGGGGCAGAGTACAATATAGAAGTATGAGAAGTCTTACTTGCGCCGAGGAATGGGACATATTACAGATCAACTCATCAAGAAGCACGATATGCAGCTTCACTTCTGATATGGGCATCTTTGGTGGAGATAGTTCTATTAGAGCAGCTGAAAGAAAAGCATACCGCTTCGCAACAACAGTGGTAGTCGCACTTGGTGGTAATGGTGCCACTATACAGTCCAAAATTTGTTGTCTCATGACAGGAATATTGGTTCCTTGTTTTCCTTTCCCTGTGACAGCATAACGTATGCACGCAGCCCACTCCGGTATGGATTCTACTGATTGGCCAAGAATAACATTCTGCAACTGAACCATTATCCAGCTATCCCACTCACTAAGAAGACCATTAACATCAGAGTGCAGTACACCTGCTAATGCTTCAGCAGCAACGCACTGTTTTGGTCTCTCCTTGGCATTACAAAACTCCTCTAAGGGGCTTTTTAGTGCCAGCAATACAGGCACTCCACATTCCTGTGCTAATCGCTTGAAGATGCGAGCAAAACTTGGGTAGAATATATCACTCCCTAACAAAGATATCCAACTAGGTGTTCTTGGCCATGAAGCCGAAAATTCAAAATAGAAACGGGTGATTGACTTGTCCGCCATGCTCTGGAAGGATGAACTTCCATGATTTCTAGAGGAACTATCAGTGTCAGTGACATGAATATGAGAAAGACTTTCAAAGGTCTCCCTGAAGAATCCTTCTTCTTGAAAAATTTGGCTCAATGCTAAATCAAGGGATGAGTTGGCATTTTCTTGTGAAGACACACATGGTTGATCCTTGCCTTGCATCTTATGAGGTGACTCTTTAAGTAGCGTGTTTAAAGCTGAAATTGCCAGTATTCTCGTCTGAGGAAGTTGACTTTTTAAGTTTTTCAAGAAGTGGCCTGTAAAATACCAACATAATAGCAACTCATATAACATGAAGAAAAGGCCTTCCCACGTATTCTAACAACTAAAATCTGTACCAGCAGTTTCATCAAGGATTTTGAAGGAGAAGCTTGGGTCAATCCTAGATGACATAGCTAGCAGAAGGAGCACTCTGTTAGCCATCAAGTTGTACCTGGAATACGTAAAAAAGCATTATGTCTCCATACCATCGAAATTATGAATCTGCGAGTTGAGGAGCTAAAAGTTTAACTAGGTCTACGAAAATGATTTTCCAATGACAAAGTACGTTAATGGTAGGATAGATATACCGCCAATGCAAGCTAGAAGAATCAAAACTCATGGAGCCGATCTGAGAAACAAGATCTCCGGAGGTCGATCCCTCAACATGACTTTCCAGTGAGCACAGTATGTTTCTAGATAGTCCCGCAAAGTGAATGTTATATTTGACAAAAAGCTGCCAGCAAAAAAAAAAATTAGGCAAGAACTAAAAGAAAGGAAAAAAGGCCTTTACCCTCATAAAAAAGACTAGACTTTTACCTCAATGATTGCTTTTTGGGCTTTCATAGATTCATGATGAGAGCTGTAAAAGATTTAGAATGAATCTTAATACCAATTTTACAAGCATATTTGTCCTTACCAAGAGATATAAGTAATTTATCTTAGAAATATAAAAAGATTACCTTGAAAGAATCCCAAGAAGAAAAGACGAAAATGATTTTGGATCCTGGAGTAGCAGAACAAACATAAGATTTTGCAATCATAAAGCAAAGAACAACTAACACTAAATGACTACCGTTGTCAAATGCTTGAGAACACTCTGTGAAGAGAGAATTGCACAAGAACCGAGGACTACATTCTCTTGTACATCCGAATTTCGCAAGTTCTCAGTAAGGGACAGAACACACTTTGAAAGCAACGACGGCCATCTCTTTAACAGTTTCAGCAAAGATTTTCCAGCAAGCCTGAATAACACCATAAAGTTTAGCAAACCCGGGTCAATTGATGTATTGAAAGAAATGTAAAACCCTGTAGAGAATTTTACAGATAAACATTCCGGTTGAAGAGGGTGTTTAATCCTTTCCCAAGCTTAAGACCTAAACCACTGACATGCATAGTTTTACCATAGATGGACAAAAAAGTACTCACACTCGAACAGTCTCATAGTTGTGCAGGCAGAGGGTCAAAAGATCATCAACCAATAGTGTCAAGGGTTCTGGTGGAGAGAAGTTTCCATCTGTACGAAACAGATGATAGGACGATTGTGATGATCTCCATGTGTTGTGCATGTACGCCTTGTCAATGAGTGCCCATCTAGGCCTGGAAGACGAGAAGATTTGCAAGAAATTAAAATCAAGATGTGTATGTTTTCAATTACGAGAAAAGTGAGAATTACCTTCTCTTGCCCTTAGAGTGAAACTCAGTAATAAAGTTCGCTGGAGGCTCTACAATCGCAGCAGATTCCAGTTTCCAAGCCTGCCTGTGATTTGACCATTCATCATACTCCAAACTGCCTGCAAATATTGGAAGGACAAATATTACGAAGAGAAAAACATGTGGCTAGTCAACTGCAAAAAGGGAGCACGCCAGAGGCTTTCTGCAGTACCATAGTTTCCCAGAGCATCCATTATGCGGATTATTAATATCAGCAAGATGCTGTCATCTGACTTTTTCTCTAACAAGTATCTGCAAACATCACATAACAAAACCATCACAAATTAATATTTCCAGTAGTACGCATGCTTTTTGGAGAGAAGTAAACAGAGCAGCTACTAAACAAACATTACTTGCAGGCTGCATGAATAGTTTCAGCAGTTTTTTCTCGTATTTCAGCACTGCCAACACATGAACCTGATGCTCCAGCTATAAAGAACGGCAGTTCTTCAACCATATTATGTCTAGCTGATGGCCTGAAATCAGGTAGGCAAGACAAAACACCTTGCAATGTTGAATCTATACGCAAAAGAGTCACTTTAAGGTGTGTTTTCTCATCTCCTGCACCACAAATAGCATCAATGAGGCAAGCACATGTAAATTTTTGGAGCAAACAAGTACGATAGAATACGTAATATCACCAATGCAATATAGAAATGTCAGCCCTTAACTCTAACATGAAACATGCAAACCAAAATGGAATAAGATTGATAAATATGCATATTTAAGTAAGACTGAAACATACAAAGCAATGACTGATATTACCTGCATCAGAGTGGATATTTGATTGGCAAATACTCGAAAGATCATCTAATGCTGACTGAAGATGGAGGTCTAAGAGCTCATTGGCAAACTGAGTTTCCTCTTTGTTGGGAACATGCCACCTGGAATGCGCCACTTGCTCATCCTTAGAAAAAGCTTTGGTGCTGATCCACTCCTCCAAAGCAGGAGCAGCAGGATGACGAGACAAACATCTAAACAGAAAGTTTTTGTTATTTGAGTAAAGAGACAAGGAAAAAACACACACCATAATAAGCATTCTTGAGTTATTACGCACTTGTATTGATCAATAGGATAGTAAAGAATCAGACTTCCAAGGAGAGATCGAAGAAGATGATCCCCAGCACCGTTAACCTTTTCATAAGGCAGCCATCACATTATCAAACAAGACAGATAAGAGTACACATCACTAAAAAATGGCACACACAAAAGACAAATCTGAGTCCATAGATGTCAATTTCAGCAAAACTATTACCTTCCAAGATGATGAATTAAATGCGGAAGAGATAGCTTCGATCAAATGACCTTTGTACCGAAGAAGAGAGCTGCCTCCATAAGTGATGGCAACTGACAATACTTTCAGCTGATAATCTATAGCTGCCTCAAGTGCTGGAGAAAGTGTGTGTTTGTCTTGCTGAAAAAGGGTGATATAAAAGAAACAAAGAGTTATTTACTCTGCAAATTGACGAGAACGCATAAACTTCGACCAAAAACTATTGACAAGCACCTTATTGGAAACAAGGGTCTCTGCACTTCCTTTTCCTCCATACCCAGTGACAGGGATTTCTTTCAGAGAAGATATAACAGCGAGGAGCATTGGTTCAACAATTTGAGCAACTGCTTCTTCGGGGTTTGAATGAACACAGGCACAACAAAGCAGCCCAACCTCGGCAATTGCACCAGGAAGGATATTTGTTTGAACAAACTTTGATATCTTTTTCAAGGCCTGTTAGAGATTAAAGCAAACAAGTAATCAAACTTCTTGCCGCCAAAGGTACAAGGAGTTTCTAAACTAAGAATGACAAACCAACCTGGCTATATAGAGATCCAGATAGCCTTCCAAGTAGGATTTCAAGCATGCAATAGTAATAAGGACCATCCTCAACCAAAAACGTTCCTGATGTTGCAGATGAACTTAGGCCTTCATTTCTGCAGCATCAGAAAGTCATAATGTAATTAATAATAGATTAGAGGGAAATCAAATATTATATAACAAAGGAGACGAGACCACAATCATGAAAACGATTTGTGATAAACCCTGTTTGCAATAAATTACTCACATAACACTGTTGGGTTCCAAATGTTGTAACAAAGCGATCAAACGACACAAAAATTCATCCAGCCACTCAGAGAAGGAAGCCATAGTCATGAATGATAAGTCATCAGAAGTATCGTCCAAGACAGCCATCTGCAGCATGCAAGGATAAAACCCGATAAAGAAATAAGTCTTTTGAACAGTGTATGTTTGATATACTTCAAGGTTAAAGAGCTTACATTTGAAAATATGGAGCCGATCAGTTGCATAGTTGCCAATGTTTTAGGGGGGTCATTGGCATCCATACCAAGCAATGCATTTGATAGAGAAATCCCAATAAGGTCAAGAAACATCCTATCATCCACATCACCATCAAGATCTTGTGCTTTAGCAGTTGACATGGAAGACTGCAGGATTGACCGGCCAGCAAATGCTACGGACATCATAGCAGTCTTCAATTGGTGGGTGGCAGTTGTCTGACTATACATAAACATTTGTTGTGAAGTTAATAATTGATAGACGAGAACTTTCATTTTGACGGAAATTGATATCGTAAAATAAGGATACAAAAGTCTGTAAGATAAAGAAGCGAACACAAACTACAAACCGTTTCTAAAGCCAAATGGAACCGAGACGCCACAAAAGGAAGGACCAAAGAGGGCTCCACATAAGACAACATGGATGTCGCTGCAGCAACTGTCTCGGAAAGATGTTCGTTCTTGCTATACTGACCACGATCAATCAACTTCAACACCACGTCAACAAAAGCTATCCTTTCCGGCTTTCCTAAACAGACTGCTGACAGACTATCTGGATCCCTGTAGGAATTAGATCTAATCAAGAGACTGCCAATATGATTAAATGCATTAAAAATGGTGATGTTGCTATTTTCTTACTGCTGCTCACGCTGTAAACGCTTTTGGAACGCTATCACCAGGTGGAGCAAAAACCGTTCCAAGGAATAAGTCCAACGACCACCATTAGAAGGATGATAATATCTACATTTAAACAATAGAGAAACAGTAAGTAGAACAGTTGTAACGTTGCAGTTTAAGAAATAAATAAACATAAGGGAGTTGTAGGTTTAAGTAAACAAACTGTTCTAAGAGGTTGACCAATTTCTTGAACTGCTCATGTGCCGAACTTCCAGGTTTCAGAAAGTATACCTGAAACAGAAGCCAGGAAATCCATCCCATGAAAATTATTAGTCAGATGCAGCAGAGGAGTGCATTGAAAAGAAAATGTAAAAAACTTACAATAGATTGTGCAATTGATTTTGATGGAGTAGTAGTCCTGTTAGAGAACAAGAATCTTGTGTTTCTGGGAACATCAACTGAAAAGGGATATGATCCACTTCCATTTGCAACAGGAACCTAAAACTGAATCAAATAAGAATCCTACGTATGGAGAAAAAGAGAATAGACCAATCTGGGCAACGACAAAGATCACGACAGAAGCATCTGAATTTCATCTAATTTGTGTCATCTATACATGCCCAGCTGCCTTTCAAAAAACAATTTTCTATCTTCCAATTCAGCTCTTCCAGACATTTCGTGAGAGCAAAATTATATATTTCTCCAAAATAAAACTGAAGTCAAGATCTGTTGACATTTAGGCTGGAACTCGAAATACTTAATTATTAGCCACACTAGGAAAAATTCACTCACCTCAAACATATTCAAGAATCTACTGAAAAGCATGGGCAAGTAGGACTCCCAGTCGATAAAGCTGCAGTTTTTTATCACACGAGCTAGCACAGCTGTCCATTGACTATTCCAGAATTGACAATTTGGTATTGAATCCCAGAGCTCCAGACAGTTTTTTACCCATTTTCTACAAGATACGAAGAAGAGAAAATGAAGTTTTTATTCATTTGTTAACATGCGAGAAAACCAGAGATATCAGTGGTCACCAAAAGCAATTTAGTCCTTACTCGGAGAAAAAATCCTGATTTTCAGGGTTTGTAGGAAGGAACAATTTCACGAAGCCAGAACCCTCAAATGAGGAATTATGCCAAGGATTTTCCAAAAGAGACCTGAACGTGAGTAGAAGAAGATTAAAAAGTGAGCACAGCTATAGCATTTAATAGAGTCTAATTACAGCCAGCAATCTAGCTACACATACAGTCTTATAGAGACAAAGAAGGTCTAACTCAAATATCGTTTTTCTGTAATGTTCCTATTGAAATACTTGAATTAATCCCTTTGCCCCTACCAGTGAAGGCACAACTCTCGACTTGCTCGGGACTGCGACCTGTATTAAGCGAAGACATCTATACAGGTATCCTAATAGTACGAGTTTGATATGATGTCTTTACACACTGATTCACAGAGAGTGACGTGCCATCATAGGGACATAGTATTCA
>OVBW01001504.1:0-14782 GCA_900406355.1 Erysimum pusillum | reverse complement strand
TTGCATTTCTTCTGTTGATTTATTTAAATTTACTTTTGCGAATTCAAAATCCCCAATCCCTTTCAGCGACCATGCAAACTGGCTTCCTTCTAAAACATTCGAAGAATACGGTGTATCCGGTTTAATCGGATTAGAATCTGTACTTTCCCAAATTTCAGCCGTTAAATTTTGATACCCTAGTGACGCTATTTTTTGGATTGTATCATTATTTGGGCGTAATCCCCATTTCTCAAAAAACGGAATTAAATTTTGTTTTGCTGCTTTTGATGCTGTAATCATAAATAATTGTTTTTTCGTTTCATCAGTTTGTGGAATCTCATTTGAAGGCATGTCTCTATACAGCTGATGCAACTTCGGATAAAATTCTTCTCCATACGCTAGATGTAATTGCCATAGCATAGCAAGTTTTACAAAAACATCACTAATTTCATCATAATTCTTATTTTCTTGTACTAAATATCTAGATACCTTAGGATAAACCCCTTCTTCTTCTAAACGGGATGGTTGCCCAAATGCTTTTTCTACAGCGAGACTGTAAATATTATTTTGAACCTCGCCCATATTATAGAATCTCCAAGGAACCTGTTGTCTCAAATGTCCAGCTTCATGCCAAGGTCCCCATCCATCAGTAGTAAATTTATTGATATCTAATACATATTGAATGGCATCTCCTACATAAGCTGTTCTATATTCAGTTGCGTACATAAAGCCAGATTTATTATCTTTATCTTCTACATAATGAATATAATGTTTATCTACTTGTTCTTCCGTTAATCCAGACATTCGATCTTGAATCCTAGTGGCTTCATCCATTTTTTTTAATAATTGTGCCGGGTCTGTATTAGAACCTAGCAAGTATTTTTTTACACGTTCCGGAGTAGCAGTAATCAATACACGCTCTCCTTTTAATTCGACTGCAAATGAATCCGGATTTTGATTAAGCATATCAATTAAATCTTGTTTTGTATGTTTTCCAAGTTCAAAGTAAGGAACGGGGGTACCTCCCTTTTGAATAGTTGTTCGAATTGTCCCATTTTCTTGTTTGTTATAGAAATATATCATTCCTCCGCCTTCGTATCGAATCGTATTTGTACCAGGTTTTAGAGTAAATGATTTTACTAACTCTTCTCCTTGTGAATTTCTATTGTATGAAAACGCTCCAATATATGCGGTAATCTCATTATTTCCTTCTACATCAATAGTAATTTCTTCATTTGGTTTCGCATACAAACCCGTAGGTTCAAAAGGACTAAAAGAAGCAGCTCTTCTATCCAGATGCGACAGTGCTTTAACGTCACCTTTCCCTTGAACAGTAAACACCCGATTTTCCACTTTCACTGATTCCTCATTTTTTAACACGGATACTTTTTGTTGCTGCGCTTGTTCTTCCGCAAAGATTTCTAATGAGGGCGTTATTCCAATAGTAAACATAGATAATGTGGCGGTTACCATCATTAAATTTTGTGTTTTTCGTTTCTGTCCCCTTTTCATAATATCCCTCCGCTATATTTCTAGATACTTAAAATATGAATATGTAAGTAATAGATATTACTTACATATTCATATTATCTATTTACACATATTTACACAATTTAACATAAATATACTCATTTATATAAGAAAATGGATACATTTCAATTCAATTAATAAGAAGAATAATCAAATGAATGTATGAGAAAAAACAGATTTTAATACATTTATTTTAAAAAACACATAAAATATATAAAAATGTCGAAATATTAACACACTATGTTCTGATACAAAAACTTCTAGACAGTTATAACTAAGGTTCTGGTGCAAAAAATCTATAAAACTTGGACATACTGATATTACTACTCTAGAAAAGGTGTGTGATCAGAATGAAAAAGGAAAGTTTGTTCAAATGGAAGCATTATCAGCCTGATTTCATTTTGTTAACGGTAAGATGGTACCTACGGTATAACCTCAGTTTTCGTGAGTTGGTGGAAATGATGAAGGAACGGGGCTTATCTATTTCTCATACCACGATTATGCGTTGGGTTCATCAGTATGGCCCTGAATTGGACAAACGAATTCGTCGTCACCTGAAGCAAACCAATGATTCTTGGAGAGTTGATGAAACATATATAAAAGTTCAAGGGCAATGGATGTACCTGTACCGTGCTGTTGATTCGAAAGGAAACACAATCGATTTTTGTCTAAGCAAAACAAGAGACCAAAAGGCTGCAAAGCACTTTTTCAAGAAAGCTTTGCGGTCTTTTCATGTTTCAAAGCCACGTGTGATAACAGTCGATAAGAATCCGGCTTATCCTATAGCAATTGAAGAGTTGAAAAAAGCATACCCGATGGTATGCAACTTAGACAACAAAAGTACTTAAATAATATAGTAGAACAAGATCATCACTTTATAAAGAAGCGTATCCGTTCTATGTTGAGGCTCAAATCTTTTGACACAGCTATATCTATTCTTTCTGGAGTAGAAGCCATGCATATGATTAAAAAAGAACAGATTAATTTACGGAACCAGTCTATCCAAAATCAGAAAGAATTCGTCCATCAATTGTTTGGACTTGTAGCATAAGATACGATTCCCTTAGGAATATATATGCTTTATTCTCTTTTACTTTATTTTTGCACCAGAACCTATACGATTTTTATTCCTTACGATGGCAAGTTGAACTTATCTTTAAAATTTGGAAATCATTTTTTCGTATTCACCATTGTAATTCTGTAAAATTCGAACGACTAGAATGTCAATTGGCGTACCACCAACATTTTAACGAAAATATACGCTAAGCAAATTTTGACATAAAAAAACGATGATTTTACTACTCTAAGCAACTTATTCATTCTCAAAAACGAGGGTATTTAAGACAAATAAAATTCACGTTTTGAGAATCTCTTAACGTATAAAAACGTTAAAATGTGCATGCTACCCCTTTGTAACCTTAACACTCACTCCAGCAATTCCTTACAACGTATATTTATATATGCAAACCCTAATTACAGACAAAGGGAAAAGAATGTTTATTATTCTCCTCCCTCTGTCTATTAACAATACTTAATTATAGCTCTGTAACCTTTTTTATTCATCACGTATTATTCTACGAATAGTTTAAGGTATAAGTACTTCTTATTTGATATTTAGTGCTGATTCACTGAAAACATATATTCTTTGTATGTTTTTCGTGTGGATAGAATAAGCCCCATCATTAGCATGTTCGAAAATAAAGAGCTTCCGCCATATGATAAAAATGGAAGTGCAATACCTTTGACAGGCATTAATCCCACAATCATACCGATATTTTGAAAAAATTGTAACATTAGAACGCCTACAATTCCTGCGCATAGTAAGGTACCGAATAAATTATCTGCGGAATTACCAATTATAAGTATTCGGGAAAGCATTAAGAAGAATATACATATTATAAAAGTGGCAACTATAAAACCGCCTTCTTCGGCAATTGTGGCAAAAATAAAATCAGTATGTTTTTCTGGAATATAAACATTTCCAGAACTGAAGCCTTTTCCTTCTATCCCTCCACTACCTACTGCTAAAAGTGCTTGTTGAGTTTGATATCCCTGATCTGTATACTGAAATGGATCTAACCAGCCTAAAATTCGCGATTGTTGGTGGGGCTTTAATAAAGTAACTAACTTATTGAAGAAAATATCTGGATATTTTACGTATATAAATATTAAAGCAGACAATACAGTCATCGGAATCCCTGCAAATAGTATGATTAACTTTTTTTGAATTCCTGACATAAATATAATGCATGCAATGGCTGCTATATATAGGAACACCATTCCCGTATCGGGTTGACTATATACAAGTAACGCAGGTGGAATAGTTATCAAACATATTTTACCAATCAAAAGTAAATCAGTTTGAAATGTCCGTGCCATATACTGTGCATTATGTTTTACGACTAAACTTGCGGCCAGAAGAATTAAGGCAAGCTTAAAAAATTCAGCTGGTTGAATAGCACCAATAATTGGAAATCTAAACCATCTTTTTGCCCCTAATATTTCAGGTGTAAAACTTGACACTGGTAATACCTTTAAAATAATAATTGAGATGAACCCCACAATATAAATCGGCCAAGCTAATTTTTGTAATTGATCTAAATCGATATTGGCAACAATTAATAATAGAACAAAACCTATGGCGTAATTTACTATTTGTTTCACAGCAAAATTTTGGTTACCATATTGCCCGGTTTGCTGACTACTGTATATTGCAACAATACTGGTGATACATAATATGAATAAAATAAAGATTAGTTTCTTATCTAATTTTTTTAAAAAAACTATTTTCCCCACCATTTCAACCCCCTAGACATTGTGGTATTTACTTTTTATAGGAACTATCCTGTTTTTTATGTGTACATTAACATTTATTAATATAATTTTACAATAATAAGGAGATATTGAACATTCTCAAAATTATCCATACTGATGAGGCTACTTTAAAAGGTGACTGATTAGTGTGGATAAGGAAAGCTTATTTAAATAGAGACATTATCAACCTAATATTATTTTGTTGAACGTGAAATGGTACCTATGGTAAAACCTAAATTTTCGTGACTTGGTAGAGTGCTTTTTAAATCCTACCTACTTTGCATGTGTCACTCCAAACTACCTGAATCAGACATGTAGTCAGACTATTTTTAGAATACGGGTATCACTATGACCTGATTTAATAGATCTCTCACATGAATCTTAAAGTTCTTATATTAAAAATTTTCTGAACTATATTTCGAATTTTTTCGGAGAAGTTCTTCAATAAGTTTTGCTTTTTCATTCACCTTTGTTGCATATGTGAAATCACCATAACAATATGGATACCTAAAATTATTTTTATTTCCACCACAAGTATACATCTCTGGATTTTGATCAACTTTCATCTTAGAAAATTTTTTGGCCGAATCTTCCGAGTGTTGTTTAACTTCTTGACTCGCAATAAAATCAATATACCCTGGTCCCATATTATAGCTTTGAATAATTGTATCCATGCTAACATCTTTTTCCGTTCCATATTTGTACATTTGAGCAAGGTGTTTTACCCCTTGTTTAATGCTCAGGCTTGTCTCTTGAATTTCATTTGGCTTTAATCCAAGTGATTCAGAAGACTGCATAGGGTCGTTTCCCTCACCTCTACTCTCTTGGTACATAATTCCTAATAAAACTGCTGTTTTCTCTCCTAAATTATATTTTTCTAATTCTTTTTTCAAGGTGAGCTCATATTGCAATAAACGTTTTTCGGCAGCAATCACTTGTTTTTTTTGAATATTGCTTTTATGCTTAACATAAAATATTCCAAGCATGGTTCCTAAACCTAAAATACCAATATAGAATAATATAATAAACCGTGTTTTAATCGTATCCTTCATATACTCCTCCTTGTATTAAAAATCCGTACCTTTTCGGACTCAAAATTATTTCTTTTAAGTGCAAAGTTTAATATAGCAATTTAAAGAAAAACAGCCGCCTGAATTGGAGGGTTTTTCAAAGCGGGTTATTCTTTGAATCGTTTCCGTACCCCTACAAATGTCACACTTTTTTTTGAACTTTGCTGTTCTTTGTTTTGCCCAATTGATACATTTCTTTTCAATTAAATGATACGATAATATAGAACAAAGTATTGTCGCTGTAATACATAAGATAAGAAGAAAAAGGGTGGGTATCTTTGCATACAAAAGTTTAAAGAGTACCATCGTGATTGGAAAATGACATAAATAGATACTATATGAAATTTCCCCTAAATATACAAATACACCCCTATTTAAAATAGCTTTTACCTTTAGGTTATTCATTGCCATAATGATTATTATACTAACACCAATTACGACACCCCAATCTTTTAATAAGAAAGTAGTAGCATTACTAGAAAGCCCATAAATCATAATGGAATATAGATATAGAAAGACCCCTAATGCGATAAGAAGTTTTCTGTTTAAGTTTTTCATACTTCTATATAATTGAGTAAGTTCTTCCTGATGTTTAAAAAGTAGCATTCCAACCATAAACATAGATGTGAAATGCAATGTATCGGCATAACCATTATAAAACCCCTCAGCTTTCCCAATATGCAACATGTTAAGGACAATACCAATTAAAGAAAAGCTCATAGCAAACAGTATCGTTTTCTTCCAACTCAGTTTATAAAACAGAAGGAATAACAACGGAAACACGATAGATATACGCATTTCTTGAGCTAATGACCAGATAACCGGATTATAATTATCCGTAAAAAAGTTATTAAGAAGTACAAAGTGATTCATAATATCTAAGTTTGTTATTGGCCCTTGCCACTTATCATAGAACCAATCTCGTAGTCCCGTAACTTCATATGGTGAAAACAAAATAAATAAAGCAAAGGTGATGAATATCCAGAAATAATAAGGGATATAGATTCGTACAAATCGTTTAATTAAATATCCCCAATAATTTGTTTTTGAATGATAGAGTGCCATAGATAGCACAAAACCACTGAGTACATAAAAAACGATTACTGCTTCCCCACCAGCCCATAAAAACCTAAGCGGGGAAAATTTAATAGAATTAGGCAACGATGGTAGCATTAAACAAAAGTGTCCAAATACCACTGTGATAGCCGCTAGTCCTCGTATTGAATCTAATTCGTTTATTCTCTTACTCATAAAGTGTTCTCCTTGTCAACTACAGATTTCATTATTAATATAGATAACTATACTAGTGTGGTAGCGAAGTAAATATATTGTGTTTATTTTTCGTGAAACTCCCGATATAAACGCTACAAAAAATTGTGTATCTTTTAAAGGGATTTTTCATATTTATACATTAATTTTAGAATAAATATAGAAAGAAAAAAGAAATATTATCTAAAGTTTTTTTAAAGGTTTTATTAAGGTTTTATTCTAATTTATTGACACACATAAACATATTTACGTATTTTAAAAGCTATTTTGCTGTTAATATAGACCACTATACTAGTACAGTTGGAGAATTGTACATATTGTGCTTATGTTTCTTTAAATTCCTGATATAAGCAGTACAAAGTCAATCTGTGCATCTTTTGAAGGGAATTTTCGTCTTTAAGCATAAATTTTATAATAGTCGTTAAAAATTTCATTCTAGAACATCTTATTGTTGTTTAGAAAGCATTTTAAAACTCTTTTCTAAACCTTTGTTATAGTCTGTCTGTTTCTCTATCCATTGAACCACCATATTGCCAGGCCAATCTGAGGTATTAGCAACATGCTTTAATAGATCTGGTCCTTTTAAACTTTTCTATAAACCACGGTTATATGCACGTGTCATATTAGTTATTGTAATTCGAATATTGGTTTCTGCATTTTCAAATCTTCCTTCGTTAAATCTCTAGGTGCTAATCCACCTCGATGGATTTGAAGCAGTCCAAGGGATGTGCCCTGATCTCCAACTGCATTTAGGTTAAACTTGCTTTCAAAGTGCATATCCAAGCATAATTAGTGATTGAGTATGCACCTTGAATTTTTTGTTTATCTTTATTATGAATATATTTTTGTACATATGCGTTTTATATAGTGATTTCTAATAATAAGGAAATAAATAATTTGCATACCAATAAAGCTTACTAATACAACAATTGAGCTTTGAATAACGGACAGCTCCCTACTTACTGTTTGTCCTAATTGGTGCAGAGTTAGAAATGCAAAACTACTGTGAACCATAGCTACTACAATCGGTAAGAAAAATAGAATCATCATTTGTCTTGTCACAATTTGCTTTAACTCTTTTTGGCTTAAACCTAATTTTGAAAGCATCTGATATTGCTCTTGATCACGTTCTAAATCAGTAAATAGACGGAAATATAAAAAGCTTAACGTAAATACGAAAAATACAATCCCCACCAATACACTTGAAATAGAAAGTAATCCATTTTGTTGTTTCAGATCAAGCCATTTTAAATACAAAGATGAAAAGTCATAAAAATCATCTTGACTCGTACCAATGAGCTTAATAAGTTTTGAAGAGATTTCACTTGTTTCAGACCAATTTTTTATGATAAAACCGTATATGGTGTAATCCCGGAGTACACTTTCTTGTTGAACATTTAGAACCTTACTGTAAACAGCATCAGAGACAATAACGGGGTTATAAATCTTGGCGAATTCTGGGATATAAATTGTTTTTTGAACAGAAAGTGGTACTTCTAGTTCATCATATTTTAATTCAAATGTTTTTCGATGCTCTGCACTTGTGTGATTTTTCTTTGGTAGTATATCGATACTTTCATTTTCATTTGTTAATTCTTCTATTTCATACCCTAATTTTTTAGCGTATTCATTATACGTAGAAAGATTAATTAACACCTCGTTTTGTGCCATTTTAAATTTTGTTGCTACAAGTTCATAAGAAAATCCAGATTCTTCTAATTGCTTTTTTATCTCTTCAATATGGGATTTTTCTTGTGTATTCCCCTTATCCGATTGATAGGTAAATGCATACGGGGTCTCATTTTTTGCCAATTCAGGATTTGCGATTGCCGTACAAACTCCAATTGCTGTAAAAGATACAGCTGATATAATTGTAACGATAAAGAACGTTCTCGCATTATCTTTCATTCGGAACGCTAATTCTGAAATAACAAGGAGATTGGTTCTTTTAAAGAATGTAGTTTCTCTATTTTTTAAAGTGTATATCACATATACACACAATTGAGTAAAGAAAAAATAGGTTCCACATACAATTAATAAGACACCTACACCTACGAGTAGGAATAATTGATTCAAACTACTCACGTAATGCACCGCGACGATACAGTAGTGGACGACGGAGTAACCTGCTCCAATTAAGATCATTGCCAACAAGGATATCCAAACGGACGCTTTCGGCTCAGGTTTTGGTTTTTCCTCTGATTTTATAAGTTCTACAAGCTCATTCATTTTCACCATTTTTGATGTAAACAATGAAATGAGTAGGAATAAAACAGAAAAGGCAATAGCTGTTACTCCCATAGACTTTAATGGGAAGTAAAATGATAACGTATGCTCTATTGCCAATAAAGACCCACTAACTAGTAAAAATAATTTAGAAAAAACCATCCCAAGCCCAATGCCTGCTAGTATAGAAGGGATTCCAATCAACATGTTTTCGAAAAAAATTAATCGATGAAGCTGTTGATGAGACATTCCATGTAACATTAATAATCCAAACTCTTTTTTTCTATTTTTTAAAAATGCGCTAACAGAATAGAAAATAAATAAGAAAGAGAAAACAAAAATTAAGTAATACGATACTTGAAATCCTATTTTCCCAAATGCATTCATTATGGTACTTGCATGAGTCAGTTCGCCTTGTAGATTCGGATGAAAGACAAGTAGCCCATAAGTAAAGAAAATCATTACCGCAAATGTACTACTAAAAAAATGGCCAAGATATATTCGTTTATTCCGTAGTACATTATTAAATGCGAGCTGTCGAAAAGTCATTTTTGTTCCCGCCTAACATAGAAAGACTATCTATAATATTTTGATAAAATAACGAACGATTGTCATTGTAGAAAATTTCATTATATAATTGTCCATCTTTAATAAAAATAACGCGGTCACAGTAACTTGCAGCAACCGGATCGTGTGTTACTAACATCATTGTTGCCTTTTCTTCTTTATTTAAATGTGTTAATATCTCCATTACATCTTGGGAAGCTTTAGAATCTAAGTTTCCTGTTGGTTCATCGGCAAGAACCAATTTAGGAGCATGAATGAGTGCACGGGCAATCGCTGTTCGTTGTGCTTGTCCTCCTGATATTTCATATGTTCGTTTATTTAAAATTTCACTGATTCCTAATTTTTTTGAAATAGATTCTACTCGTTTATTTATTCTCTTCACATTCATGCCATCTAATACGAGCGGAAGAACCATATTCTCTTTTACTGTTAATGTATGCAGTAGGTTAAAGGATTGAAAGACGAATCCTAATTCCTGTCTGCGAAATACGGCCAAATCATTGGGTGAGAGTTGATAAGGATTTTTACTATTAATGAATACACTGCCTGATGTTGCCGAGTCAATAGTAGAAATCATATTCAATAACGTTGTTTTCCCACTACCAGAAGGACCCATGATCCCAACAAATTCCCCTTCTGTAATTGTTAAATTAATATTTGAAAGTGCTGTATGTGAAACCTTTCCTGTGTATTCTTTACTAAGATCTTTTACTTTTACTATTTTCATATGAGAAATTCCCTCCAAATTTACAGACTAAGAAAGAGCGTTGCTAGATGATGCCTGCCAACATTTTTACTTTTTTTAAAATACGAGTAATTTACCATTAATTGTTGGTCTATTTTCGTATTTCCTTATTTAAGCTGTAATACTTGGTCGAATGTTTTAAGCACTAAAATAACTTGATATTGCATCACAGGTATTTCATGAATGTTTCTATTATTCATTGTAGTAGTAAGATTGTTTTTCTCATATTGAATTGCCTTACATTTTACTTACATGCTTGTCATGTTTCTGAAAATACAGTTTATAAGGTCCTCGGCAATGATTCTTTTTGGGGGAGATAACAAAGAGGTATTTTTTATATGCACTTTGCTATACCGAACTAGATTTCGGTATAGTTTTTATTTGCAAATCATTGTGTTTTTTTACCAAATACGTATAAAAATCAATAGTATGAAAGTAAACTACTAGATAAAAGTTTACTTTCGGTTTTATCAGAAAAACAAAGAGAACTTGTAGTAATTACTACAAGTTCTCTTTGAGATGATGAAACTACATTTGAATGCCTTCCGTTATAATGGTTTACTAGAATTTTATCATATAGAAGAAACTTACCCAAAGTGGAAAAATAGAGAAATAACAGGAGTTAAGTTTATGGAGCTATTAGAACTGAAGAAAAATACTTTTTATAAAATAGTGAAAGAATATGAAGAAAACAAAGTAGTAACTAACTTATAACGAATTAGAGCCGGAAATTTCTTAGAGTAAAAAAATCGGCTACTTTTATGTCGAAATTTACTTAGCGTATATTTTCGTTAAAATGTGGGTGGCACCCCATGCCCATCAACTTAAGAAATGTAAACACCCCCAAAACACAAAATGAGCTGACTTCTCAAAATAACTAACTGTAGAGAAAGAGAATTTTCATTTAGGGGGGTACTTTTATGCTAGAAAAAAGGCTTATAAAGTTGGTAGCTCAAAAATTAAATTAGGATACTCCGTAAGTATATGCTAGACTTGGTTTACCATTTGATTTACTGTTTTCATGTCCTTTACGAGTCGGGGGTTCTTTGTTTCACGGAAAAAAAGCAGACTCTCATAAAAGAGCCTGCCTTCCCTGGTTTGTAAAATTAAGAAGCTTTACGTACGTTTGAAGCTTGAGGTCCACGTTGACCTTGCTCTAAATCAAAAGTCACTGCTTGACCTTCTTCTAAAGTTTTGTAACCTTCGCCTTGAATCGCTGAGAAATGAACGAATACATCGTCTCCACCTTCACGTTCGATGAATCCGAAGCCTTTTTCGCCATTAAACCATTTTACATTACCTTTTTCCATTTGTATTGCCTCCTAGTGTGTAAACACACACAATGTAATACTATCCTTGCTCTCAGTGATCATAAAGGTGAAAAGTTACAAATCCTTTACACCGAACAAAAATAATTCATTTTAATAATAACATTTTTTGTAATAAATGTAAAGGTGAAGAAAAGACAGCTACTATGTTTATGCAAATGTTAGAGCTAAAGAAAAACACGTTTCATAAAATAATGACGGAATATGAGGAAATAAAGTAGGATCTCTCTTATTAGAAATCCTACTTTTTCTTTGGTTGTAAGAATCTTGATGTTTTTGTATCAGAATAGTATTGTGTATATCGAAAAAAATAAAAGACAACTCCAATTAAGAGTTGTCTTTTTGTGTAATAAAATCCCCAAAATATGAAAATATACAAACGAATATAATACGCTATGGTTGATATTATAACAAAACCGATGAGTATTGAAAATAAAAAGAATGTAGTAATGATTTTTTAAGGTTTTAGTTAAAAAATCCTCGAAAATAAACCTTTTATAAATGTTTCCTTTAAATATGATTATTGTATTTCGAGGGGTTCCTTATAAATCTTAGCTATATATTTTACAAAATCAATGACGGGATAGTATATGAGTGAACGGTGCTGCGTAAAACGAACCCCTGCTTTTTCCATTTTCGAAATGAGTTGTTCAACTTCCATCTCTTTTTGTTGTATTCTATCATAATTTTGATATACAATGTTTTTCCATTGATAGGAAGAGCCGTGAAAATAACTCTCCCCTTTTACCCTGTGACTAAATATAATTTCTATTTTTTCTCTACGCTGTTTTTCCTTCATATGCGCTTCTGTTGACTGCATGTTTATCGCCTCTTCCCTTTTTTGTTGTATAACAAAATTTGGTCTAACTCACCATACATAGCCAATGTACATTGTTCTAGTTGGGATTTGTCGTTTAAGGCTATCTCATCCACTTTATTTGGTTTTCAAGTGCTCAATCTAATATATTGGATTTACATCTAAATAAGTTGTTAATGTGTATAAAACACTATCTATCTTTATTATAAAATGATTCTTTATAAGCATGCACCTTTTTACACTCACGAAGATTTATAACATGACGAGTATCTTCATCCATGAATGTTATTCTGAATTTACTGAGGTTAGTTTCTTTATTTAGGCTAACTAACATATTGTATGCCTCAGTATCTATTTTATAAAAAAAGAAAATAGATGTAACGGTCCCCCTTTTAATAAAAAAATCCTATAAAAATATAGCGCTCTTAAAAGGTTTTATTACAAATTTATTATGTTTGATTTAAAAAAAGGAACGTAATATTTATTTGTAGAAAATTTTAAGAGTAAAAATAGAATGACTATCTGTGATAAGAAATGGAGGGACTTTTATGCTAACAAATGATTTAGATTTCCGATTAGAACCACGTTTAAAAGAACTATATGAACAACATAAAATTAGAGCGCAGAAGATAGACTGGGGTTATCATGAGTTTTTACCATGGGATAAGGGAATGGACTTTAAAAGAGTTCCTTGGGATGAAAGTCAAGTTACTCTTCCTACTGGTGTAATTACAGCCATTGAAACAGCTTTATTAACAGAAGTGAATTTACCTTGGTTTACCACGTATTTATCTGCGACTTTTAAAGGGTCCCTCTCTGTTATTACAGACTTTATTCATACTTGGACATCAGAAGAGGATCAACATTCGAATCTATTGGAGACATATTTACTACTCACTCGAAGTGTGAATCCTAAACGAATACATGAATTAAGAAAGTCAGTCGTTGAGGGGGGATTTGAACCTGATTTTCATACACCAATCGAAGCTATGACGTATACGACGCTACAAGAACTTGCAACGATGGTGTTTTACAATAATGTAGCTAAGGTTGCAAGTAAGCACGATCCAGATCTTGCTACATTATTACGTCGTCTTGCCAAAGATGAGACTCTTCATTATGCTTTTTATCGAGACGTCATTCGAACACATTTGGAATTAGAACCTAATTATTGCTATCATATTGCCAATGTAATTAAGAATTTTAAAATGCCAGGTGCCGTCATGCCTGATTTTGAAAATAGAATGGCTGTAATTGCAAAAGAAGCGAACTATGGACCACTACAATATTTTGATCAAGTACTTGATGTAGTGATTGAGTATTGGGGGTTAAAAGCCTTACGACCAATTGCACCTCTAGCTGAAAAAGCAAGAATTGAGATTTTGGAGTACCACACAAGATTGAAAAAAATAAGGGATCGATTTGGTCGTTTTCAAGGGAAAAACTGATCTACGTTAATGAGTAGAGGTTTGAGAATATACGAGGGGAAATTCCCCTTCCCTTTATGGGAAATCTGACACACTCCCTATGTTTTTTGTGCTATTTTTATTCGATTTGATTTTTAAAGAAAAAGTAATTGACAGCGAAAATAATTTTATGATATTATAAAATATTTGATAAAAAAACACATATATGTTAAAGTTAAGAAGGTTACCATATATGGAGGTGGATTATATGTTTCAAATTGGCGATAACATTGTTTATCCAATGCACGGAGCAGGTATAATTGAAGCCATAGAAGAAAAAGAATTCTCAGGAAAAAAACAACAGTATTTTGTCATAAAAATGTCGATCAGTAATATGCAAGTCATGATTCCTACGGGTAAAATATTGAATTCGAATATACGCCCAGTTATTGATATACTTGCATTAAAGCACATTATACACATTTTTCACCATGAAGAATCCTGTAAATTACTGCCGTGGAAACAAAGACATAAAGTGAACACAGACAAAGTAAAAACGGGTGAAATACAAGAAGGTGCTGAAGTTGTACGGGATTTAATGCGTATGAAGAAAGAAAAAGCACTCAATACAAGCGAAAAAAAATTGTTGGATGATGCATATAGATTTTTGGTCAGTGAACTAGAATTAATTAAAGGAATCACTGAAAATCAAATAAAAAGTTTCTGTTAAGGTTCATTATAAATAATGCGTTATATCCTCTAAAAACATTCTAAATCTTTCGGGAATATGATGAGTATTAAAAGCAAATCATTTCAAAGACATTCAATTTCTTCAACTCACTTTTAGAGTAGGNGAGTAGAAACCTCTTTTGTTATTACTTCAATCTAATCCATTTTTATTTTTAAATTTCTTTTACGAACGTTCGAAGTTTCATTAAATAACTCGATCAAATAGTCACTTGAATTTTTGAAATCCTGACTCACACTGGCACGGACAAGGAGCCGTAAGGATGAAAGAGAGGTAGGGCTTT
>OVBW01001503.1:0-12943 GCA_900406355.1 Erysimum pusillum | reverse complement strand
TTGAAACACATATATGGAGTTGTAATTATGAACACATTCATTAGATGTTAAATAGAATAGCTTGCAGACAGATTAAGATAGAGACAGGAACTGGAAGTGGGGGAGAGTTCCCATGCAAATAATTGAAGTTTACGATTAGATTTTCCGATGCGACTTGCCGGTTGGATAAGCTTTGCTTCACTACAATCATATTGCAGGGTCAACACGACGCCACGTGGTCATGTTCTTCATTTTAAATGTTTTTTTTTTCCTTAAGCATTCTTCTTTTTTTAATCATGTTAAATGAGATGTCGATACACATCTTTGAATCGCAAATTATTGTTATTACGTTGACAAATGTTGGTCTTCTACGATTTGTTTATTGGCTTTCTGGATTGGGCGATGTATTGTATATCATGGATTGGGATTGGGCTATGATTGGGTATAAAAAGCTTAGAAACAAGTGGGTATGTATCACATCATTATTACACTCAAATCTCAAAATTCAAAACACTATAAACAGATACATTAACAAATAAAAACATTTACTTGTTTTCATATTCCGGTTTCATCTTCGTACGTTCGCATCTAATGCAGCACCGATGGCTTTGTATTTAACCGTGGGCATATGAAACTCAGAGACCACAACTGTGAGAGAAGTTTTGTTTTCTTGACATTCATAAATGTGAAGACATGCATGTTATTAGGAATACGTCAGAAAGTTTAATATTCATGTTTGAATTGACTATCTGGTGTCAGATCAGTAACAAGTACTGTAATGACTTGGCTATTTGTATTTTTACTTGAAGAGTTTGTCAAAGTTCATAGGTCTCGACTGGATCTTCTTATCCGGAAGGGTAAATTTATTATTGTTTTTGACTATCTTTTCAAAGTTTTCTTGCATTTCTCACTAAATGTATTTACTACTCAAAATTTTCCACCACAATTTTTTTGACTACTTTTTTTACTACTATAAAGATGAGCGTAATTTTGTCTAAGAGATAAAAGGGAAAAAAATAGTAGAGGATGAGGAGTTAAAATGACATCTTGCCATCTTGGTGTTTTTGGCTTGTAATGCGACAACTTGGTTGTTGTGGGTATTACTATTACGTACCCAAGAAATTACCATTATTGTTTTTGATTACGAGTATTAATCATCCACGAACTCCAAAGCGCTGGTTAGGGCCCAAGGTACATTAAAAATGATATCAACAAGATTAGTGCAAGTACAATGTCATAAGCCAACCAATAGAGAAAATACAAATTGAAGAGTAGAATTTTGATTAAATATTTTTCTTTACTTGAAGCAAAGACAAACCATTACAATACAAACAAAAAAAAACGTAGTCTGTACTAAGAGCTCTCAGTTGTCTTTTACAACATAGGCGTAGACCAAACAAACATAACATCTTCATGCTTGGAACAATTGTTTACTTCTCTACTTACTTTGTTCTTTAATCCCATTTAAGATCTTACATAATTGTGTATAGAATACACATAATGAACTTAGAACCTGAAACAGAGATTAGGAAAACTCCTTTTGTTACTAGCCAGAAGAATCTGTTTCATTGCTCCACCAGAAGCTAACTGAGAAACTCATTGTTAAGGACCTGACATAGTGCCACCATTTGGGAGGAATGTAAAGCATTTCGCCTTCCTCTAGGATACAATCCATAAACTCTAGCTCCGCAGCCCTTGGGAACTCGGCCTCGTCGATGTTGTCAAGATCAACCTTCAACCAAAGTTTGAAACCACCAGGTTTTGGAACATAAGAATCCAGTCAGCTTCCGGTTTTGTGTTTAACCCAAAATCAGATTTGACTTTGGAATGAAAAAGCTTACCTGGCTAGAGTTGCAGAGCATTGTCTCAGAGTAAGGGTAAAGTTCGTCTTGCATGGAGGATGGGTAAAGCCGTATATACTTCTTGCCAACAACCTGAAAGACAGATTATATACAAAACTTCAGTAGGAGAAGAAAGCATTAATAGAGAAGTTTCCGCAAACTATAAACTTCAGTAGGCCAAACGATTTCTTTGGTTAGTCAAAGAGTCATCAGACTTCAATCCAGCGAGATGATCAGGCTTTATTATGCAAGAACATCAAAGAAGAAAGAGCTCGTTAAACACTTACAGAACATATATATTGGATAGCATAAAGACAGAGAGCACGCATTAAGCCAATAAGCCATGCTCATGTAAGGAAAAGATTTTTGACCAAAATTACCTGAGCAAGTATATTATGATGCGGATCATGGTGTAACGGAGTAACTGTCCCAGCCGGGCCAAACCACGCATTAAGTGATTGGAGCTCCCCACCACCAACAAAACAGTAATCAGGAATACATATATCATCTCTCAGTTCATTTATCTGCCCATTTGTGATAAACAAATAACCACAGGTTAAGCATGACACACAAATTTTGTAAACTAAACATCCTGGTACAAACATACCTGATCAAACAAGGGATGCTGGGCAAGATAAGTAGGTTCCATGGAAGAAGATTTATTGGTCCGTATCCGTTCCAGGAACTGAGAAAATGTCACAAGCTCTTGCTTCCAATCAGAACACAAATAGTTCTTCCCTACCTGAATAGCATTTTAAACTTTACCAGCTCTCAGCTACGGAAAAATTATTTTGATCCAACCCATCTTCTTATTAGCTCAAACAAGACAGTGGTACGACTCACAACTCTATGAAGCAAAAATGACAGAGCTTATGCTTTCATCCTTCATAAAATGCAACAACATCAATCTGATTTTATGTGATAATCTAATCTAGAAGCAAATCCTATTTTAAGCTAGACCCTAAACCCTTTTATCATACAGTTTACACGACTCTATGAAAAAGTCAACACTCACAAGCTAACTAAGTATGTTAACAGGTGAAGAAATGATGGGCAGTCACCTCCACGGGAACGGTTCGGTTACCAGCAATAGAATTGAGGTAGTCCAAGTGGTTCCACTTGGTCCTGGCTGGCCAATGAGCCATACAATTGGTTATTACGACTGGTGTACCTGAGTGAAAATAATCACGCAGAAACCCCTCCAAAGATAAATCAGACCTCTTCTCTACTCTTCTACAACTTAAGGACCTGCAAGGTAGAATCTTAAGCACCTACAAGATTCAAAACCAACAACACAAAAACCAAAATCAACACGAAATAATTCAAAAGTCATGATTCTTCTTCACAACAACATCTCCATTTTCGTTTAGAGCTTATCGAGGTTGCAAGATCTGAGCCTTTGAAGTAATTTTTTTCGATTAGTAAAAAGTAAAAACATGTCTCACCTCATTGATGTCGACGGGAACTTCCGGGACCAATTTCTCACCCTTGAAATCTCCAGAAGCTTCTTCAAGACTCTTAGTCTTCTTACGAGCTTCAGAAGAGACCAATAAAACAGAATCATGAAGATCCTTGCGGAGAAGCATACCTCCCATGATAAGCCCCATATCAAGCGCACCAAGGGCCTCACCAAACTCGCCGGCGGCGAAATGGATTTTAGCGACGTTGAGACAAGCCATTGAGTAAGCGTCTCGCCATACGGGGAGAACAGAGTGCCATGGACCAGAGTGAAGTTGCTCCCAGNCGGGTTAAGTGGGTATGTGGTGTGAGAGATATTTTGGAGTGATGAGTTGGGGAAAGTGTAGCGAAAAAGTGGAAAAGTGAAAGGAAGATATTTTGGAGTGATGATTAGGATCAGATATTTTTTTATTTATAACTCTTTAGTATTTTCATTATTGAAGACGAACCCTCCAATATTCTTTAATTTATGCAATCACTCCTTTCATTTTTATTGTCTTACATATAACTATATAAGTAAGATTATTTATCAGTAATGCATCTTACTCATCCATATACTTGGCAAATTCTTCAAATACATACCATTTTTGATAAACTATGTTTCAAAAATATTATTTTTAGTATGTATGTATTTGAAGTAAACTTCAAATCTTTGATTCATAAGAAAGAAAATAAGCAGCTTTTTTTGGTATATCGGTTTTATAATATGTTTACATTAGTTTTTTTGTAAGATGATTCTTTGTAGTTTAAGTTTAGTAAGACAAATCATAGTACTATGTTTTTATCGATAACACATAGATTTTTAGTTTGTAAACATATTGAGGCCCGACTCAATGATTTGGGAGACACCAAACCCAAATACAAATGGACTTGCAAGTTGCAATTAACAAGTCTTATAGAAAGTGTATCCTAAATTTCGTTGAATTTGGATCAAAATATTTTATATGGGCCTACTAGAAAAACATTTTTGCATCCAATGCAAAAGAATTCTCTGCATTTTAGAACTCGGAAGATCATAAATTTGAATGTAATGAAACAATCAATTTTAAGGTATGTTAAATCTTATGGTTTGTGAAAGTTAATAAAAGGAATGTAAAGTTGTCACGAGAAAAAAATTATATCCGCTAAATTGTTTATAAGTATAGTATATACTATGGATTGATGATCGAATTACAATGTTAGATATCATAAAATAGAATTCAAGGTTAGGATCTACATCAAAAACATAAATTAAACTTAAAAATAGTGAGATTTGACTCAAAATATAATCTTTCCTTTTTGAAAATAAATACAAAAAAAAATTTAAAAATTACAAAATATTGTTAAAGAAACAACCGTTACACACAAGAAAAACCGTTACGGATAAGAATTTTACGGATTTTTCGCTTGTATTGTTTCTCATTTCTTTAAAGCTTTATAATTTTTTGTCGTTTATTTTGAAAGCGTCCGTTACTTTTGAATACTATTTTGGACGTTTGATTTTTATTTAATGTTCGGATTTATGCGTTTTTATCCGTTTAAACACGTTATAATTTAAAAATTTTAAAATGATATTAACCTTTTTACGTCAGATTCATATGTGATATTTTGCACTAACATATAAACCTTTAATGGTATTATCATAAACTTGTTTCTTGCTTCTATGTCATTGTTTTGTTAATTTTTTTTCATATTCATACATATAATTCAATTTGTACTTAAATGGATTGAAACTATTGCTTCGTATTTTAAAATCTAAATTTAAATATAGTTATATTATATTTCCCAGTAATTATTTTGTCATCAACTCAAATAATTTGTTAGTTTTTGTGATGTGAGTTTTTTTTGTTTTTAACGCCTCATTTCATTGATAAAAGATCATATACAATCAGAGTGTAAGCTGTGCATAATGAAAAATGGAACAGAATTGTGAAACTTATAAAGACAATGATCAGGAAGATTGGATTTTGCTAGAGTATCCGCTGGTTGGTTGTTAACCCTCGGTGTCCACCGAAAGACCACTTCTGGGAACTTGTCTTTCCAATATTGAACATCTCTCAAATGTATAGAAAAAAGTATTAATAAAAATGTGAAGTTTTGGAAAAATATGGGGAAAAAGAGAAATTATGTCGAAGATCTGTGGAAGGGCAGCACTTTAAAGTGATGGGTCGGTCCAATGAAATAATTTAGTAGAATTTTCGACGGTTTCAAATGAAAAAGCGTTGATGATCTGTCGTTTTTCCATTGGCCAAGTCACATGTGACGTGCAATAACTGACACGTCATATATGTCAACACACCTTGGCATTTTTCGTCATTTGTAATGAGTGTTGGTGATTTGTAAGTATCAAAATAGGCAAAAGAAATAAAAAAGCAATCAATGATGTTATGATATTTCCATAGATTTTTTCCCTTGATATATTTGGGTATGGTAAAGTAAACCTCTCTTTTCTTTTCAAAAAAACATCGTTCTTAGATTATATGAAAGTCGTAAAACTTGGCTGCAAAATTAGATGACAAACTAGATGATATGAACTACAAGTAAAAATTTATAATTTTACCAATTTTCTGCTACGTAAAATATTAAGATTGCATATATGATCAAGATATATGTAACATAATTGTTTGTATTACTGTTGTCAATGCATATTGCCATTTCGATTCAAATCCAATAATGCGCATTATATTGTTGACAAGAAAAAAAGAAACTTTTTTGGCGTAAACTTTTATTCATCAAATTATAATTTATTTAATTCTTTTGATTACTTAACAACACAATTACTCAAAATGATAAAACCATGCATGGACCCAACAACTCTCAATAAGACATTATAAAAAAACAACAAGAAAAAATCTCCATATATAAAAACAAAGATTCGTGTTCCAAGATAAGGGCATGACACAAAATGATCAGCTAATCATGAAGACGAAGCTCACTAGGCTATTGTTAGTGTAAAACAAGATGATCAATTAGGCCAAAACTATGCATACGTGAAACACACTTCAAGACACGCACCATTTCTAGGCTAGTACGTATTGGAGACTAAGTGAGTATCGTCCATTTTGTATAAATATATAATCATCCGAACATAGAAGGCAGAGAGAGTTACTACTCGCTATTTCACATCTAAGTAACTCAACAATTCTGGAAAAGAAAAAACACTTCAAAAGATATATATTTATGTTCTAACTTATACGACAAAACGGTAAATTAAGCTAGCATAATGAAAACAAAACTCACAAATTATCAAAGAAATTCAATATATGTGTCATTCAAGACACGTCGAAAGTATTTTTGTGCAAGATGAAAAGAGTCATCATCATCTTGTTTTGTACAAACATGTAGGAAGCAAATACACTACGCGAAGGATCAATTTCAATGGTTCCATGGAGAAATTTCATACTCTCTTGGGGGTTCATTATCTAATATTCTAATGACTTCACTTATAAAGCTTGGTCCATGTACTAAACATAAAAAAAAATTGTTTTTTAAACACGAAGATTCACCGGAAAAACAATCAAGATTTCTAGATATTCACTAAAGATTAACAATTCTTTTTGAAAAACCCAGTAAAAAAAAAAATCAAGAATGGTTCATGAAAATACTGTGGACCAATTAGTGAAAAATTCTTAAAGGGGATTTATTACTGAATTTACTATTTTGAATGAGTTGTATTTTTTAAAAAATCTCTTGTTATTCAGTTGATTAATTGTAAGTGTCTTCCCAAATCTAATGTTATTAAACATGAAATTTATTTAAAATAAAATTAAAATAATCTAAGATCTCATGTTATCCAAAATTTAGCAATTTGTTTGAGGAAAGATTTATGAAAGAATCTGGTGAATGAAAACTTCATTCACATTTAACCCTAGCTCTCATCAACTATAATATTAGGTCTAGCCCTTCGATTATTCTTCACTGATCTTATATTACAACAATAACAATGATTTATTAGTAAAAAACAAAAATGATTTAAAAGACCAAATCTTTTAAAACCTAAGCCGTCAGAGAAAAGAAAGAAAAAACAAATTAGAGAGTTACAGAAGAAAAAGGAAGAAAGAAATAAATAAGGAGGTGAAATAAGTAAATTGCATTTCCTTAAACAAAAGAGATACAGAAGAGAAGAGAGATATCGAATCCTTGGAAACTCCAGAAACATACGAGAAAACCAACTCTGTTTCAATGGCGAATCTATCTCCATCTCTTTCCATGGGCACACCTTTCGGTGGTCCTAGCACCTCCGCCCAAAATCCCACCGGAGCTCCGGCCAACAAAGATCGAAACTTGGCCTCCGCGGAACAGTTGGTACTCGATCTCAGCAATCCTGAACTCAGAGAAAATGCTCTTCTCGAGCTTTCCAAGGTTTTTCCCTAATAACCTCACATCTTTATCTTCGTTGTTTCTCCCGTCTGGCTATCATTTTTCTTGTCCGATTCGTCAACGAGATGAACTAGGGTTACAAGTAAAATTTGCTCAAATTTGGGAACTTTTTTTTCTTATGAAAAAGAGAGAACATTTTTGCTTTAGATGATCTCGGTATATGAATTTGGGAACTTGGTTATGAAAAAGGACGACTTTTTTTGGTTCTCTCTTTTGCTTTAAATGATTGTGAGTATCTGAATTAGTGGTTCCACACTTGTTTCTCTCGCAGAAAAGAGAATTGTTTCAGGATCTGGCGCCTCTGTTGTGGAACTCTTTTGGTACCATTGCTGCCTTGTTGCAGGTATGACTTTCAATGTATCAGTTTTGGTTATCTCCAATGACTTAATGCTATTGGTTATGTGTTAGCGTAGTATGATTTGACTGGTGGTTTCGTCTATTTGCTTGCAGGAGATAGTATCAATCTACTCTGTTCTTGCACCTCCAAATCTGACTCCTGCTCAGTCTAACCGTGTTTGCAACTCACTCGCCCTTCTTCAGGTTCAAATGGAGATTTTCCATTTCTTATTTAATATAGTTTCCGAATCTATCAAATTCCTCATATTCTTCTGTCTTGCTGTTTTACTTTGCAGTGCGTAGCATCTCATTCCGACACAAGAATGTTGTTTCTCAAGGGTAATGTTGTTGTTCTTTCCATCAGGCCAGCTTAATTGGGCTTTATGTATAATATTTTGTGCCATTGGGGGTAGCTATCATATAATCTTGTATATTTAATAGCTAGCAAGTGCTGGTTATCTGTTTATTGTATATTTCATGTACGGTTTCAATTTATTTCATGAAGTACTACAACTGATAATTTGTTGTTATGGCTTGTTCTTTCTTATGCGCAGCTCACATCCCACTGTACCTCTACCCCTTCCTTAATACAACGAGTAAGTCAAGACCTTTCGAATACTTGCGGCTTACTAGCTTAGGTGTCATTGGTGCACTTGTGAAGGTAAACCATCCCGTCCCTTTGCTGTATCTTGTTTCCCTTCTCTTTCGAAGTTCCCCACCAAATGTTTACTGAAAGCGACCGGACTAAAAGTTGTGTAAATGGTCTTGGTTTCTGAATAATTGATTCGGGAGATAATTGCTATTCCTTTTTGCTAGTTATTGTATGAAGTAAGAAAGTTCTTCAGCGTCCTTGTTTTACATTTTTAACCAGGTTGATGATACAGAGGTCATTAGCTTCCTTCTTTCAACTGAAATTATTCCTCTGTGCCTCCGTACCATGGAGATGGGGAGTGAGCTGTCAAAAACAGTAAGCCTTTCATCTTGCAATAACCTGTTATGCATCAATTAATTGGTATCTACAGTGGAAAATGTTCAACAGCTTGTGTACGAATTAACATTCTGTGTTAATGACAGGTTGCCACATTTATAGTTCAAAAGATATTGTTGGATGATGTGGGGATGGATTACATCTGCACAACAGCAGAGCGTTTTTTTGCAGTTGGTCGGGTGTTGGGTAATATGGTTCAGTCACTTGTGGAACAGCCTTCTCCGCGCCTTTTGAAGCATATCATTCGTTGTTATCTTCGTTTATCAGACAACCCAAGGTTTGTTTAGCTCAATCAGAGATGGTTTTTCATATTTTCCCATGTGCTTGGCTTTTTCATGCTTGAGCCTTGTGTGTTACTTAGGGCTTGTGCTGCACTCGGGAGCTGTCTTCCTGACTCGCTACGAGATGGAACCTTTAGCAATTGTCTTCGCGTAAGTCGTTGTCATATTTTGACTCGGGTTTTGATTTTGTTCATGTAAGAGATGATTTAGTTGACACTCGAGGTATATTTCTTTTCAGGAGGATCAAATCGCAAGGAGGTGGCTGCAACAGTTGGTTCACAATGTTGGAGTTGGTCGAGTGCCAACACATCAAGCTGGAGGATTTGAGCACATGCTTTGAGCTGAATCCATCTCAAGCCCTCCATGGAGTGTTTCTTCTGTTTTTGTTTCTAATTTATTCATGTGCTTTTGATGCCTTAACTTAGATGATGGGTTATAGGCTTTTAATCTATTTGAAATTCTTATTGTAATTATTATAAGCTTTAGAACAAAACCCCCAGAATGCATAAGTCTAGGGATAATAATGGATTGGTTACAAATAAATATTATAGAGTTTGTATTTTTATGTTGAGAGGTAACAATGTTATTTCCAACAAAGCTTTAGCGGTCTCTTGGTGTCTAAATCGTACTTATTAATAGTTCAAAGCTAGAATTTGGTGACAGGGACTACAGCTCCATTATTTGCACCGGACTCGAGCATTGCTTCAAGAACCGCAACGTCACGAGCACCTTCCACGTATGATAGACGAGGCTCTTGCTCCTTCTGTAACAAATCCATAGAAAAGTTTAGGTACTAGAATACCCATGTTTGGAGTTCCTGCATTCTAAGGCTAAGATTCTAGGATTACCTTTGAAGTCTCTGAAATATCATTGAAGAAAGCTTTTAGCTCTTCAGTCACTCCGCTGAACGGGTAGAAGATGGTCCTTGATGTCCCTCCTTCTCCGTAAATCGTGGCCTGAGACACATGCATTAAGTCGAGTAGTTTCATCCAAAATATGGAAATTTCAGTTGGTCACATGTTAAAGTATGCAAACATGTCGGCCACCTTCGACTCCACGCGCTAGTTGAACAGTGCCCTTTAGTCCTACGACTCTCCATAATATCTAAAACATAGAATTTGTGTGAGAAAAACTATGGTCATTACGCTAAAGCGCTATCAAAGAAGAACATCCAAGTCTTACTACATACATTTGGAGACCTTGAAGACACAACCATAACAAAGACCCCAGAGCATCCATTTTCGAGCTGACTATGAAGCAAAGAAACGTCCTTGGATTAGAGTATCCATGTGAAATTAGTGTGCTAAGAAACAGGGATTGATGTATATACACTTACAAGTTTGATGTTATATTGTCTGGTCCAGGTAAAGTCTTATCCACATGGGAGGTGGTGGCTGAGACTGATGTTACCTCACATCCAACAAGCTGTTCAAGACAAACCAACACATCATATTTGGGATCCAACAGCAGGAAATCGAAAAAGCTTATTAGCTAATGAAGTTATATGGTACCATTCTTAACCCTGCAATGTAATGCACACCCATGTCCAAGATGAAACCACCCTGCAATGAAGAGCTTACAGTAAATATCAACAGAACACAGTTTCATCGAAATATATGTGTGATTGGTATATCTGTAAGTGTAATTAAGTTACAGTAAGCAAGCAGTGTGTTGGGAAGATTCAACAGAGCCTGACAAAATATAATGAATGTATTACGTACACTCAAATTTCGCCTCCAGGAGCTTGAGAAATAAGGATTCGAACTGTTCATTGATCCCTCAATAATAAGTTGGACGTTCATCATATCCCCAATTTCCGCTACCAGTTTCTTCAACTGACAAAAGCAACCATGAGATATTTCAAGCACAATGTTACTTGCTTAGCCAGAAGTGCCAAAAAGACAATAGTAACATTTACCTCAACAAAAGCTGGCTCAAAACGATAATTTTCAGCCACTGCCCAGATTGGACGGGATGGGGAATTAGCAGAAATATTTCTATAGCTTGACATTGCAGTTTCTATCTCACTGATTGCTGCAACAAAAAAAAACATTTTAAAGCAAAAGAAAGAAAGGATCTCGTCTGCACTTCCGAGTGGACTAACCAGGAAGTCTTTACGTTTTACTTTAAATGGGTCATGCTCAACAAGAGAAAATGAATCTGGGCCAGATTAATAATCCTACACGTTTCTCATTTAATAAGCATGAATGGAACTTAAACAACATGCCAAACTGGTACAAACAAGAGCAGTGATCAACTTACAAGCAGCAGCTGGCTTCTCTGCAAACCCATCCACGACAGCAACATACATATCAAGAAAGAAGAAAAATCTTTAGTGTATTAAGTTGCGACACAATTCCAAGTAGCAATAACATTATTAGTGAAAAAAGATCGCCACATTAGCGAACACTTCCAAAATAACAATAGTAGCAGAAGGTCAACAATCCATGTTTGAACAATCAAAGGCAGCTAAAAATGCAATCTTTCATGATTAACGAAGTCACCTTGAAGGACGTGCTTCCCTGCCTTGAGCATCTTCAATGACATTTCAACCTAAAGCATAAACTTTTGAGTAAGAAAAAATCCTATGCATTGTTCCAACTAGTTTCATACGTATCTATGAAGAAGACTAGGATTAAAGATACCATGGTTTCTGCAGCTACAACTACAGCAACACCAACTATTGAACTGTCTTGAATGATCTCATTGAGACCTTCATCTCCCCATTTACACTTCACATCCGGAAAATGCTTTCTTGCTATCTCCACAGCTCCTTTTGCAGATTCCTTTCAACCATAACAAAGATCACAATCAAGTACATTTATCAAACACATAGGATAAATCAATCTTTTCAAAAATGGCAAAAGGAGAAGAATGTTATTATTACCTCAGTACGGCTCCAAATGGCTTTCAAGACGACGAGATCAGAGATCTCAGCCAATCTCGGAATGTATTGCGTTTTGACGAAGATCCCAGCTCCGAGAATTGCAATTCCAGGTGGAGGATTCACCATTGTTCCTTTCTCGTCGATCTCTGTATTGGATCCTAATTAGATTTGTATAGTTTACTGTTGTGTTGCTTATAGTCACACAACGTCATGAAACTGCTTAATCGAATCGCGATTCGTACTCAACCGCAGACGTCATATATCGTAACCGCTATTACCTGAAATGACCAATATGCCCCCATCTCTTAATCGAGTGTCCTTCTTTTAACTTCCCTCCTTCATAAAAGCCCTAGATCTTGCTTTGAATTTTTTTATATTGGAACTAGATTTGGTTGATCTTATTCAATTATTCAATTTTGTTGTTGTTGTTTTCAATGGCGGGCGATGATTTAGCTGAAACGACGAAGAAGGGAAGCTCGAAGAATACTAAGAACAGCAACGAGAGCAAACTCAAGCAAAGTAAATACTGTGAATCTGCAGATTTCGAGTTTAATTGCGTGTTTGCGGTGAAATTGAGGTGAATTGATTCTTTGTTAAATTCGTGAAATTTGCAGAATCTCCAGCTGAGTTTTTCGCGGAGAACAAGAACATTGCTGGGTTTGATAATGTGAGTCCCGATTTGTTGGTTTCAGTTCAAAACGATGGATCTTCTTATGTTTGTGTTTCGAACAATATGAATGATTCACTCTCTAGTTATCGAACTTCATTTCATTGAATGGAATTTTTGTTTCATCTCTGATATTCAATTGAGTAT
>OVBW01001502.1:0-14789 GCA_900406355.1 Erysimum pusillum | reverse complement strand
GGAGAAATCGTAGGCACATAAGAGGAAATTCTAACAAACTGATGAAGATACCTAATGAGTTTAGCTAGCAGCAAAGATTTTTACATCAAATACTTAAGGCAAGGGTGATTTACCTTCTTCTTTCATAAATATTTCTGGAAGACTTCCACTGAGGCTATTGTTACGGAGATTTAGATCTGAAAGAGAACTCATCAGAGTCTCTAAACACCGAGGAATTGAGCCGTGGAGGTTGTTGTTTGATAGATCTAGGACCACTAGAGAGCGTTGTCCACATATTGATCGAGGTATCTTTCCGGTGAAGTTATTATTAGAACTCGAAAAATAATGGAGAGACCTTGACGGAATGAAGAGTGGTCCTTGGAAAGCATTTGAGCTTAGATCTACACTCCTGATTTTACTCCCATGAGAAGATTTGAAGGATTCATTGAAACTGCTGAGAGAGTTGTTAGAGAGATCTACAAAGGATAACTCTGGTAGTCTCCACAACCAATCTGGTACTTGACCTTTGATTTTGTCGTTGGAAAGATCTAGAACTTCTAGATTTCTCCTGTTTCTTATGAACTCAGGAAACTCAGTGATGTTGCAATCCCGCAAAAACAAATATCTCAAATTTGATGGAAAATATGAATCAGAAGTGATGTTTTCTGTAGAAAGAGGGATGCCCGAGAGAGCTAATCCTTTTAGATGCCTGAGAGGCAAGAAGACATTTAAGTCAACATGTTGCACAAGTAGACATTTAAGACCGACTTTGCTGTAACTGTTATGGAAAATAAATATATCAACGAGATTAGGTAAGAGAGAGATATTATCAATCCCATGTAGGTCGTTGGGTTGGTTATAATCCAAATCAATTCCAGTCAATAAGGGAATTTTCAGTAGGGACAAAAGAATGGTTCCAGCAAAAGAATTATCATCTGTATGGAAATTCTCTAATTTGGAGAGTTGGCTAATGTTAGGTGGAAGGAAACCTGTGAACTGATTGGAAGAGATAGAGAGGAAACTTAGTTGGGTCAAATTGGAAATTGTAGCTGGCAAGTTTCCACTAAGTTTTTTACTCGCAACATCAAAATAGGTCATCTGATTAAGATTGCCAATTGAAGATGGGATTTCACCAACAAAATTATTTAGAGAAAGATCGAGATTGGAGAGATGAGGAAGGTTTCCAAGTGAAAACGGAATCTTCCCTGATAAAATAGAATCAAACAGGTCCAAAGAAGTCAAATGTTTGAGGCTGCCAATGGAGTCAGGTATGGTACCTGAGAATGACGTGTCGGGAATGCTAAGCTCTAATAAACTGTTATTTTCATGAAAAAGGAGAAGACTGCCTCTCAGTTTTGGATTGTAACCTAATCCAATGGACTGTAAGCTTGGTATCAGAAAAACACTGCTTGGAAATTCTCCAAACAGGTTGGAGCGGGTAAGATGCATCGATCTGAGAGACCGCATGTTAGAAAACTCATGGGGGATTTCTGAAGAAATGTTTACATAACTCATATCCAGTTCTCTAAGGCTCTTCAAGTTTCGAGCGAGTAGATGAAGAAAAGATTCATCAATGGATAGAGGAACGGATGAAAAATGATAAGAAAGATCGAGAGACACCAACTTGGTTAGCTGAAGAAGGTTGATTGGGATTTGGCCTGAAAGTGAAGAATAAGAAAGGTTAAGTCTTTCTAGCCTTGTGAGTTTATCAAACTCAG
Source organism: Erysimum pusillum (assembly GCA_900406355.1). Classification (NCBI taxonomy): domain Eukaryota; kingdom Viridiplantae; phylum Streptophyta; class Magnoliopsida; order Brassicales; family Brassicaceae; genus Erysimum; species Erysimum pusillum. The sequence goes on along the minus strand of OVBW01001502.1, from coordinate 13,092 downwards.
TTGGTATTGGTGAATTGTTGAAATCGTTGTTAGCGAGGTTCAGATCACGGAGATGACGCAGTCTAAAAAGGGCTACTGTTGGATTTGAGCTCGCCATGGAGATCGCTGGAACTAAGGTCTAGCCCGATCACTTTGCCAGACTTAGTATCACACGTAATACCATCCCAAGAACAACAATCACTTTTGTTCACCCATGATTCTGTCTTCGGATAAGAGAACCCATCTGAATAACCGATAGCAGGTTTTTGGATAAAAAACTCAGTCTTGAACTCAAGAAGGGTATCCCTTTGGTTGGGATGACACAAGTGTTGTGTAGAAAAAAACAAAAGTGTTTAGAAAACTTGAAACGAGAAAAAGGAAACAAATGGAACGAAGAAGGAAGCTCACTTTCTGATGATTAGACAAGAAAGCTTTCATATTTGTGAAAAAAGAAGTAATCTGAGTAGTGATGGTTAATTAGTGTTGTGGATCACCAAATATATATAGAAAACAAACACATGAAGCTCCATTGACTTGATTATTTAAAGTCTTTATTGGTGAAAAGTCTTCCCCACTAAAAATCTTATGAGTCCTTCCAGTGGACTTGATTGCGACTACTAAACTCGTTCTTGACGCCAAAAGAGCAATTATGTTTTGGAAATTTGGAAACGAAGAGCAAAAATCATTCTCAATGAGGAAAGGGAAATTGGAGTTTAGTGAGGACAAGTAGAAAAATCCAAGTGCCGTGTAGCTTAAGCTAATCCTTCAACTTCAGATGGTTTGATTTTTATATGAGCCAACCTTGAGTCTTTGAAGTCTTTTTGATTAAAAGTCTTACGACTCCATTCAGTGGACTTGATTTGAAAGAGCATTAAAGGCAAGATTGCGACTACTAAACTCGTTCTTAACGCGAAAAGAGCAATCATGTTTAGAAAATTTATTAACGAAGAACAAAAATCATTCACAATGAGCAAAAGGAAATTGAAGTTTAGTGAGAACAAGTAGAAAAATCTAAGTGCCGTGTAGCTTACACCGATCCTTCAACTTCAGATGGGACTCTTAAATCTATGGCATTTTTTTCCATGAAATGCTTTCTAAGTCTTCCTCTGTCCAATTCCAACCTAAAAACAAAACGTCAAAATTTGCATTTTCTTCACACAATATCTATTATAAAGAAAATAACTTTTTTTTTATATGAGCCAAAATAAATATACTTTCATTATTATTCAAAAGATAAAGACAAAAAGGAAAAATACTTGTAGACTTGGTTTGGATGAAGAATTTTGTTCTCAAACTCTGCTATTTACTTGTATTAGTAAAACGATTTCTCTACTCAATAACTCACCTAGAGTTCTATGATTGAACTGGTCGTGTTGCTTGGAATCCAAGTAACCATCGTATTCAAGAATCCACCGTGAATGCCATCAAACCTGATATAGTCTTCTGCGTCATACATTCCTTTCCGTAAGTTAATTTTGCTTTATTTCCACAAGATCGTATTCTCTAACTAGCGATCCCGGCCCGCTTTGAAATTAAACAAAAGAAGAGGAGACTAAACTAAGATACAACTAATAGTATTAAATTTGGAACCGTCTGTATGTTTGATGGGAGATTTGAAAATAAATGTGAGAATTAACTATAATGTCAGACTGCCAATGCCGAAAATGCAAGAACATCTTAAATCCCCGACATATGCATTAAATAAAAGTGGTTATTTAGACAGGAAAAAAATAAATGAAATCATGAATTCTTTGACAAAAGTAATATGTGAAAATGTTCATGTCTATGAACCGTAAGCCTAGCAATTTGATCTCCCAGTTCCTTCTGTCCAAGATTGTCAGCACCCCTGCATCAATGGTCAGAAGAACTTAGGTTAAAATTCTCATTGTAAGTTGGTACGAAAATATTTGTATAAGAAATCGTAGGCACATAAGAGGAGATTCTAACAAACTGATGAAGATATCTAATGAGTTTAGCTAGCAGCAAAGATTTGTATATCATATACTTAAGGCCAGGGTGATGTATCTTCTTCTTTCTTTTCTATTAGTATTTTACAACTATTAATCATTTTGTTGGTAAAAGCTGATAGTATTCGAGAAGTTATTAATCGTTTTGATTAGTCAAATGAGCTCACATTTTAGTATGTTATCTGAACTACTTTTTTTTTTTACCGCTTATGCTACTCCAAAAGAGAAATATAGCTACTACAAGCGTAAATGGTGTCCAGCATAAAAAAACTGTTTGCTTTATATATCACATTTGTAATATCATGTGAAGAAAAAATCGGTGATGATTTAGAATCCTAGAGAAAAAAAAAAGAGTTTTATTAAAATGACTCTATTTAAACCTAAAAATATCTAAAAACACAAGTTGGTTTCTAAAAACCAGGTATTATACTGTTAAAGACGAAATCAAAATCGATGAATTAATGGATAATTAATTCGTAATTACCCATTAAGTGCTAAGATTCCCTATAAAAAATTTCATAAATAGAAAAAGATCATAACCTTAGGTAATAACTGCCTCTCATATTCCTCACATTAAATCTATATTCCAATCCATCCATCAACTTCCACTTCCCATAAATAACGCTAATTTTCTAGCATTTTCTTGCAATCGATATAACACGGTTGTTCAAAAGAAATGTTAACTAATCAGCAATGTTTTGATACCCGACCCGGACACTGAACCGGTTTACCTTCTGGGTCACCGGGTCATCGGGTCAACCGGGTTCGACCGCGGGTCAACCAATTTTTTATTTTAATATATTTATATTTTATAGATATTATATGTATAGGTATAATTATAAAAATAAAATTAATCGTATTATGTTTAACAAAATATGAAGTCTAACAACAATAATAAAACAATAAAAAAAGTTTAAATCCAAATATAAATGAAAAAAAGAAAGAAAAGAAAACATTAAAAATTTAAAATTGTAAGTTTTCACTAATAATTTACTGATTTCATGTGCAAGAGTTGAAAAAAGATTAGAGGGTGGCCGTTTAATAAAAGACGAAGAGTTGAAAAAATTCTAAAAACAATTGAAATTCATTAAAGTTCTATATTTTATTCCTAAAATCAAAAGAAATTTATTGACCCATCGGTTGAACCGGTTCACCGGATCACCGGGTCACGGGTGGGTGGCGGGTTTTTCTGGGTTTTCCCGGTTTTATGATTACCGGATTCTAACACTAAACCCGAGCCGGGAGAACGTCCGGGTCGCGGTTGAACCGGGCCGACCGGACGGTCCGGGCCGGGTATCAAAACACTGCTAATCAGATTACTAATTGTCGTACAACTAATTCAAGATGAAATCTAAACAAAACACATACTTGACAGAGATTACTTACTAGTCGCGGTTACTTGAACCTAAGTAACATTTGCAACATACAATGTAATAGCCTACCTAACGTAAGGTGATTCTTTTCATATTGATTAAGTTCTTGCTCTTCGATATTTTTTCTTATTTTTCCAGAGACTTTCACAGTTATTACCTAAGGTTATTACCTAACTTTATCTAGAGTTAAGCGACGAGTAAATGGGTCTAAGATCTCGAATATTATTCCTCTTGTTTATCTTTAAACGATATTGTTGATATTCATGTATGTACTTTAACACAATTATTTTAATACATTTTCAAAGGTCCTTCTACCACATAAATAATCTATAAGACTAGTTAGCATTTTATAAAAAGATTTTAGAAATATAAAACAAAAATATAATTTTATTTTAATGAAACAACTCATAATTTCATTTCTATTATTAACAACAATTGTATACCAAAAAATTCTTCTGTTTTGTTTTCTCATTGTTAAGTATTAACAACTTTTATAATCTTACACATATAAATGATTAGTTTGTCACGTTTTTGAATTTCTAAACAAAGTGAATTAATTTAAAAGAAGTTGTTTTAATAACTTTTCCGTAAAATACATAAAACGGAGATCGGGATAGAAGCACATGGGAGCTGTGATTGGTTTTCTGACACCGGCTCGCTATTGTAATAAATGCTTTGTATTTTAAGGTTGGAACTTGGAATGAAAAATAAACAATTCTATATCAATATACATATTCAAATGTAGAAAAACCACTAATAATGTTGCCGGCATAAAAGACGCGGTTCCATCTTGACTTCCTTATCAAGCACCTTGACACTATGATTTGAGAGAGCGAGCAAGCAATGAGTATAATAGAAACAGAATGGTATAATAGAAATAGAAATATTTAATAGTGTTTTGTGAGTTACAATTTTTCAAATTGTTTTCCTTTTTATCAAACTTTTCAAATATATTTTCATGCATCATAGAAGGTTTGATAAGTGTCTATCAACGTATAGAATCTATAACAGACAAATACCTACAAAATATTAGGGTTGTAAACTTTGTATCTCCAAGAGTTTTGAACTATATTAGTTGAATTATATATGTTGACATATACGCAACTGAACTCTTGCTATATAGCAATTATTTAGCTTCGTGATATAAATTGTGATACCTTGAAAACCAAATAAAAATTATGATACCTGATGTGTATGTGAAAAAACAATGAACCATGCATGCTCTGTTCAATTACCCAACATTCGTTTAAATATGACACTACAAGAAAACACGCGAATTGCAACGGAGAGATTCCTCGCTATGCCCTTGCAAAACGACAGTAGCAAGGGATTTGCGAGACCCGTAATTCCCTTGCAAAACGCGTCTTGCAAATGAAATACCTCGCAAGTCCCTCGCAACTGTTGCGACGAATGTCGTTCCTCGCAATTTTTGCGACGCGGAAATTACCTCGCAAAGCCCTTGCAAATATTGCCGTTGCAAATTACTCGCAATGTTTGCAAGAGATTTGCGATGTCTTTGTCCGTTGCAATTGTTGATTTTTGCATTTTTAAAAACAATATTTTTCTATAATAAAACACAAAATTAATCAAAAATAAAAGTCAAACTGAAAATAAAAATTGTTTTGATTTTGTGGCCATAACATTAAAACTGAAACTGAATATAACCAAAGTACGTCCAAAAGACCAAAACAATAACCGAGCATCAAGCAATTGTCTTAAACATAGCTTCATGGTGTTTACAAAAAGAGCCAAACCATGAAGCAAATTAGCTTAACTAGAGTTTCTAACTACCTTCTAAACCACCTAGTCAAAAGAGCCAGACCATGAACTAAATTAGCTTAACTAGGGTTTCTAAACCACTTAGTCAAAAAGACTGTGATAGAGAGGATTCCCTGGTGGTGGCTGTACCGGTTGCTGCGCCTGTGCCTGTGCCTGTGCCTGCGCCTGCGCCTGAGGCAGAGGCTGGTGTGGTCTGATTGCAGCCTGGTTGAGTCCCTGTCGTGGTTCTGTTTCCTAACTTGGCAGCAAACTCAGGATCCTTCTCAGCAAGATAGTCAAGTAAGATATCAAAGCTATGCACCTTCTCTTTAGTTATTTGCAACTCCTCTTTAGTTATTTGCAACTCCTCTTTATTTATTTGCAACTGCTCTTTAGTAAATTTCAGTTCAGCAGCTTGAGTTGCAAGATCAGTTTGAGTTTCAGCAAGCTTCTGAGAAAGCTCCGGATCATCAGTAGGCTGAGGCGGTGTAGCACAACGTGCTGAAGATGCTTCATGTTTCAAAGAACCAATCCCATAAATTCTGTTTTTCTTCTTTGGAGCAACCTACCAGCAAAACAATCAAACGTATTATGAAATAAAGACCCAACAATCAACATATAAACATGTCATTTACAAGATATTAGTACAGACACAACAAATCAGTAGCTTTATTACAACACAACATTTCAATATTGATCATAAAAAACGAATTGAATAAAAATGTTAAAGAACAAAACTGTAATCGTTACAAATAGGCTAAAAGAGAGACCAAAGTTATCATATTTAATCAAAACAACCAAGCAACGCAAAAGAAAAAGAAGAATCTAGACTAGTCCATGACATCCTATGACAAACACAAAGAGACAACAACACAAAATAGACATAAATTCACAAATTTACCTCAGCATAAATTCTGTTCTTGGTTTGAATAGACAAACTCTCCATGTTATCCTCTGAACCACTCTGAGATGCAACCTCTTGTATCTTTGATGACACTTGATTGTAGATGAACTCAGACTTTCCATCAACAAAACTCCCGTCTGGTTTTCTGTGAGTCTCTTCTAGGACACGTAGAAAATCTGGAATGCTATCACCAGTCCTCTCAGCCTTAAAAAAAAAAAGGTTATTATTAGTAAAACAAAAGTGTTATAAAAGTAATGTCAGAAAGTGATATTCCTAGACTTACATCTACGTTGTGCATCTAACATATTATAAAAACGCTGTGCATCTACGTTGGGACGTTCCTCATTACTATTTTCACCAAATGCAGCAGTAGTTTCATGAAATGCATCATTGACCATATCATAAAATCTATTTTCCTCGTTATACCCATGAAAACCAAACTGATCAGATTCTTGATGCCCATAATTCGCATAATTACTAGGTTGATCAACTGCATAATTCATTCTACTACTTCCCGCGTTATCGCTACAACCTTCTCCATGACGAAACCATACATAGTAATTCGGCAAAAAACCTCTATTGTATAGATGCTTCTTCACTAAATTAAATTCTAGATTCTTATTGTTTAGACACTTACAACATGGACAGAAAATTGTACCGGTTTCAAGAGCAAATGGTTGGTTGGTTGCTTGGAACATGAAGCCGCGTAAGCCATCGCAAAATTCTTTGGTCACATCACCGGTATTTGAATCTCTATGATTGTACATCCATTGCCGCAATGTGTATACTTCATGCAATTCGTGCCCAGACATTTTTAGGAAATTGTAGTATTTGGAAGTTTTTTTTTTTTTTGAAGGCTTTTTTGGAATTTTTTTTTTTTTTTTTAAGGCTTTTTTGGATGTTTTTTTAAGAAGGGTTTTTTTGGAAGTTTTATGTTTTGGAAGGTTTTTTTTTTGGAATTTTTTTTTTCAGAGGATTTTTTTTTCTTTTTATAGTTTTTTTTGTGATGTTGGTTGTGTTATGATTTTCAAATGATGTGCACTTGCTATTTATAGGCATAGTATAAGATTTTGCAAGGGATTTGCAACGGACTTTTGCTAGGAATTTGCAAGGAAAAAAAATATCTAAGCTTTTGTTTTGCAAGGGATTTGCGAGGCATTGAGAGTTGCCGACATGGTTTGGTAGCTTCCATTTAAAACGTGTGTAAATATTCCTCGCAATAACCTCGCAAATATTGCTATGACGTTGTGTATTGCAATTCCGTCGCAATTTTGCGACGGCTTTGCAAGGACGTGTTGCGTCGTCGCAAATCCCTTGCTAATCTATCGCAAATTTGCGACGAAATTTTCCCTTGCAAATTTGCGAGGGTTTTGCGACAAACCGCATGCGCCTTGCAAATCCATTGCAAATGCGTCGCAATATTGCAAGGGATTTCTTCCCTCGCAAATTTCCCTTGCAAACCGTGTGTTTTCTAGTAGTGTGAGCTCTTTCGAAGATCTTCTCGACACTAGGCATGATTATAACACATTCGATCTATATGAAACCTAGACTCCATTTATTTTAGAGATAATCCTTGGCTATATATTCAAACAATTATTTGGATTATTTGGTTAATATATATAGCTCGTAATGCAACGATTCGTTTTTTTAACAAAAAAAAAAATTATATATATATATGCTACGATTCGTACGGCTATTTTTATTCTTTTTGTAAGTTCTTTAACTCTAGTTTAGCTTTCGGTACCAATTATTATTGGGTATTTAATTGAAGTATTACTATTGACGAGACAAAAAAAAAACAAATAGCTAAAAGATCAATATGATATAAATGATTTACAAGTGTCGGTATTAACCCGCGTCTTTCCATCGCCTCCTTCCCACTAACCTTCCTCTTCTTTACGTAAACTCTAAAGTCTTATAAATATCTCCATCATTTTCTCCATATACTGATATACATCACAAACTTAACAACTCCAAGAACCCAAAAACAAAAGCATTCAAAAACAAACCAAAGAAGATGAAATGCGTGGTGAAGAAGCTACTGTGTTGCGGAGCCAAGAGCTTTAGCCAAAGAGCGAGATTACCGGAGGAAGGACGAGTCCGAGTATATGTCGGAAACGACAAAGATACGCAGTGCAAGTTAGAGATGGATGCGGATTTCTTGTCCCACCCTTTGTTCGAAAATCTCCTACGAAATTCTGAAGAAGAGTTCGGTCATTCATATGACGGCGCTTTGAGAATTGCTTGCGAGATCCAAGTCTTCATGAACTTGATCCATTACCTCAAGTCAACGTGTCATTCTCCTCATTACATGGATGCATCTCATTATCTTCATTGATTATTAATATTAATAGTGTTGATGATGCGCATAGAAGATAGCGTCCTTCTCACGTATGAGTACTTCAGAATTTACATTAATTATTCTTTGAAGATGTTCTTCTTCATTCTTCATTCTTCTACAAAGTATGGAAGAGGTTCCATATTTGTTTGTTTTTTTTTCTTTCATTTTTTTAATGATTTGGGAGTGAAAGCCAATGGGATTTCATCTCGATCTTTTTTTTTTTTTTTGGTAAAAGATTTCATCTCGATCTTTATTAAATTTCCTTCTTTTTTGGAAAATTGATATACATTTTTTAATGTTGTAGGGTTAAGTTTTTATGGGTCAAAGTTATATGATAACGTTGTTTTATGCCATAAAGTGACAAACAATTATACTTTTTTCATTCCTTACAGCTTTAACAAATTGTAAACCAAAATATAAACTCTAATTTTTTATAGTTAATTAATTAATTAACGGGATGTTCCACTGGATGAGCAAATACTATATTCAGTCACCAATCTGTTTCGATCGCAAATCGAATGTTGCAATATATTTTTGCTTATGGTGAAATTGATGTAGGGGCTTTTGCTTTGTCTTGGGAGGAAAGCAACTGAGACTTTCCTCGAAACAGTTCAGAAGAATTGAAGAGATTATTATAATTTAGTCACATTCATTTAGGAAGGTTGCGAAATTAAATTAAATGGAATTACAGCTAATATAAGACTTTAGTAACCAGATGAATCATGAGGCTCCCACATGCCTTGGGACTTTCAAGATAATTGTCCAGCGTCCGAAACCAATCATTATCCTTGATATGTACCAATGTACCAAACTGGCAAATTTATAAAGAATATTAGGTTTTGAATGGTAAGGTACGGGACACACGGTTAAAATAGTGCGGTGTGGTTTAAATGTTGTTTTTACGGGATAAAAACATAGTATGGCATAAGTGCTGTTTGTGTTAAACAAACGATGTGAGGTAATATTTGGATGGTGACGATCATAAATACGGTATGGAAATATTGATTATTAAAACTTTGACTAATAATTTTTAAATTTTAAGTTTCTGAATTATTGTTATTTTTAAAAAAATAAATAAAAAAAGATGTATATACTGGTAAAAGTTTTGAAAATTTTGTGAACCAAAAAAAGAAATTTAATAGTCCCGTAGCAAACCATATCAAATTAGGGATTTCTTAACCACGCCATGCTTTCTTTAAAACCAAGCTAAAATGCATCTTTTGTTGTAAACCATATGGATGGACTCCATAACCGGCTCATGGCCCATTATGATTTAAATAGTTGTATCACTGAAATTAGCTGATTTAATATTTGTATCTTTTTACATATCTGATTTTAAATATATTTTTTTGGTTGAATATCTGATTTTAAATATTACTCTCACTTATATATAATTGATGTTAAATTTATGCCAATTTTTATAATTGATTATAATAAATGTGTTACTTATAAAAAGCAATGATAGTTTTTAATATATTTATATTTATTAAGATAACAACGTTTTTGCAATTTTTTATTATTAAATTTTAATTTTTAAAAAACCACAAAAAAAAAAAGTTAAATACAAAAAATCAGATTTAAATTAATAATTAATATATTAGGAAGCAAATTACATAAATCATCCATCGTTACTAAGAAGTTTTGCAAATGCATAAAATATAAATAAACCAAAGTACTTGCTAAGAAGTTTTGATAATTAGTGGTAATCATGACTAGAGCATTCATTGGCACTATCATCCATTTCCTAAGAAAAAATCATATAACATATTAGTTTAACACCTAAAAGTATTTGGTGTCTATGAAATTAATATATAAATAACACTTACCTAAGGATTAGACATATTTTGTATGTTTGCAAATGTTGGACTTGGTATGTTTGCAAAAGCTGATGCAAAATTTGCAGCCCATTCAGTTGCCTGAATATTTAACTTAATATATTAGTTTTATATATTTAAATTAAATAATATTATTTAACTTATAAATTAGTATTTTATTATTAAATGTTCACCGGTTGAAGTACCAAGTATTTGTTGAATGAACTTACTCATTGCCTTTACTTGATCTCCTAATCATTTCACTTCTATCTTAAGATGAAGAACTATTTAAGATTTTTTTTTATCTCTATTTTAGTTACAGTTGAGCATCTCACTAATTTTGAAGGTATGGGTCCATGACCAACGCAAAGTATTCGTCCTAGACGTTCTGAACCAAACATTGAGCATATTCATCATCCAAGGTAGCTGTGACATTACTTATGACTTGCGGATTTTGAATTAGTAGAGTTGTAAGTGCTTCCTAGAAAAAGTAAGCAAATGATAAATATCGAACATAATTTTTTTTTTTTTTTGAACACCAAAATATCGAACATAATTAACTAGTAAATTCTCTAGACTACGGGAACACATCTCAAAATTAGTCGCAGAATTTGGCGACTACTGTTATAGTCGTCAAAAGCAATCGCACATATGTGACTACATTGCGACGATGTGGATCAGTCTCAAAATACCGACGAATTGGCGACTAAATAATTTTAGTAGCCATTAAGTATCAATACAGTCGTAATTCAGTCATAATATTTGGCGACTACGTTATCAGTGTCGCTAATGTCCTATTTTCTTGCAGTATATATGCAAGGAGGTTTACGAGGGTCTCAATGACATGGGGGAGTGGCTAGCCGAGCAGTAGAGAATTCCATATGAGGACAATAATGAGGAGGTAGAGTGGTGTCCGCCAGTATCTAGAGCGATGGCTGAGTCCAAATTAAAAGAAAGCATGCCTGCCGAATCAGACTCAATCGCTATGCATTGGATGATTCAGAAATCGACCTGAAGATGAAGACGAATACCCAAGTGAGCCTAGTGGCTAGAGTCATCTTCAGAGCTTTTCGTCGATTTTGGGTGTTACATCTACGAAGAAGATATGAAGACGACTCTAGGCACTAGGTTATTCTTCTTGATCCTCTGACGGGTAGCTCTCTGAATCATCTAACACATAGCGAGTCTGATTCGCCAAGCATTCCTTGCGGTTGGACTCGGCCATATATATGACTACTAGGAGGCACCACTCTACCTTTTCATCATTGTCCTCCTCTGGAGTTCTCGGCTATTCGGGAAGCCACTCATCCATGTCACTGGACCCTCATAGGCATCCTTTTTCACATTCTTCTTCCAATCGTGACCCTTCACCATCTTTTCTAACTCCTTCATATCATGTACCTCTTGCTCTTCCTTCTCTGCGACAGCCTTCCTCGAGATTAAAATTTTATAAGTATTAACTTATATATATCTTATTATATAAAGTTGGGTTTTCGAAGTTAGCAACTCACGAGATTATGACACGTGTTGATTTCAACGATCCGAGATTTTGACACGTGTCAAAAAATATTTAGTTTGAATAATTTTAAATATTTAAAAAGATAATTATGAGAAAATATTAAAATTTAAAATATAAAAAGATAATGTTAAGAAAATGTTTGAATTTTATTAAAAAAAACTTTGTCTATAATTACGGGTAAATATAAAAAAATATATATGTATATCGTCGAATTAATAAAAAAAAACCTAAATTTTTTACAGTTTCTCAGTTTCCTATATATATAACTTGATAGGTTTCGTATCAGTTCAGATGAGTTTATTGCAGTTTATAATTGTTACTATAATTTTATAGAAATTTTAATTATATTTTTTTTGTTATAGTTGAAATTTGTAGGATGTGGAACAAACTATATGTATCGATGCATGAAGATTTGAATGATGTTTCAACTGACTGATCTAGAAGCTATCAACGTATGATAAGGTAAGTTTTGATCAAAACCTAATTCTTTCTCTATTGGTTTATAGGTTTTAATAATTGGTGTCCAACTATTTGTTTACGTTTAGTAAGTAAATACCCTATGATTTATTTCATTGGATGAATAGGTGAATTGATTTCTAATGTATGATATGTTTTTATTTTTTGATGTGATTATTTAGGGTTAGTGTATTAATGTTTCTGTGGATGCGAGGATTTAAATATGTTTGATATGACTATTGTGTTACAATAGAGGTTTTGATCTAAATGTGATATTTTCGTATGGTTCTACATGCTTTGATAAGTTATAGATTCTTTTATCAACGTTCAGGAGGTTGATGCGTAAAAATTGATTTCTCCGGATGAAGATATAAAATTTTGAAACATGATTGATTATTAAAAATTATATATTTAAAAATCTATTAAAATAATTAATAAACAAAGAGGAAAATTAAATTAAGTAATCTATTTTACAGAATATCTAATTTTTGTTTTTTATACGGGTTATAAGATTTTTAATTATAAACCCGTGTATACGGATCCTAATTTTTTTTTACCCGGGTTCTAAATTTTAGATTTTAAACCCGCGTTCACGGATTCTAATTTTTTTTTTTCCCGGATTCTAAATTTTTAATTTTAAACCCGCGTATACGCGGGTCCTTATCTAGTATACTTATAAACGTTCATACATGGTTTGATGCGAACTAAATGAATGTTTTTGTCTAATTTTTGTTTACACTTTAATATTTTAATTTTTCTAATAGATATCTTTATATTTTTTTATCTATAATATCATATTTATAGTATTTAATATTGTAAAAATCTTTTTTTTGTTTTTTTGGACAAAACAACTTTCATTAAATTTAAAACCTCAAAAGAGGGATGTTCTTACAAGGATGTTCTTTATCTTTACTACAAGAAATGTAAAGATAAAGACTACATGAGTCTTCCAAGAAGAACAACCTTGAAGAGCTTGCAAGG
>OVBW01001501.1:620-14791 GCA_900406355.1 Erysimum pusillum | reverse complement strand
ATTGGTTAGACATAATAATTATTACCGTATTTGTAATTGATTTGAGAAGAGCATTGATTATAACATAAAAAACTTAACTTTTTAAGTATTTTTTTAAAAAAATTTACGAAATAAGATAAATCTCTCTATAAATTAATAATTATTAATTTATCGATAAATTAAAACCTCTATAAATTAATAAAATTTTACGGTCCCAACGTTATTAATTTATAGAGGTTTTACTGTACAATGGCTTTGTGGCACTAATAAATAACATACTAGAGACAGGTAAAACATCATGTAGACTTCGTAAAATGGCTTTGTGGCACTAATAAATAACATGCTAGAGACAGGTAAAACATCATGTAACTATGTAGAAAACATCATAGAGTAAAAGATGAATGTAGCTAATCTTAAACTATCCTATATTGATAGTGATCCAAATGACCCCGATTACAAAGCAAATGATAAAAGATCCACCACATTCAAGTTCTAACAGGGTATTATTACCATCAATTTTGTATGTATTGATCTAGATACATTTTGTTGTTACTTGTAGCCCAAATAACACTTTTTGATTTTAGACTTGTAAAATAGACACTTTAGCTTTTCTGTTGTTTTATGTCTTATAGATGAAACATATACGTTCATTTCAGGAAGAGAAAGTTTATTGTTCATGGTCTTCAGCTTCCACCGAGAGAAGACCAAAGAAAGGATTAGTAATCGCAGAGTTCAACTGATTCGCGGCATCTCGAAACCGGTTGATGTCTACATCAATGTTTGATAGAGACAAGAACTCAGTTCCTTCCTCTCTCTTGAACCCACAAAGCTCCATGAACTCAATACCTTCCTTGAATCTCCCAACTCTTTCCTGAAACAATCGGTTCGTGAGACGGATTCTTCTATATCTTTCTTCACTTGGCTTCTTTACTACGTTCCTCACAATCATCAGAAGCGTTTCAAATGCCCTCCTCATGATTCTTGGATCTTCATCCTACAACAAACAAAGAAACAAGATTTCATTAGCTCTCTTGTTTTCTTTTGTTCTTCAATTATCCTAAAACGTTTTCTTACTTTGTGGTTTCGTCTTAATGACCTTAAGCATTCTCTCATCTCCTCTGCTTTCGATGCAGCGCATGACGACGAAATTACTACCTTCTGTAATTGTAACATTGCGGAAATATTGTCACATTCTTCATAGTTCTAAGGTAACAAACAATGGATAAAGAAGTTATGTAGTATGTACTTTAGTGTCAAGTGGAGAAACTTGAGTTGATGTCGAAGCAGATTCTGTTTCGGTTGGCAATCCGAGCCTCCGCTTTCTCTCAAGCTATACACAAACATTTAATCCAAAGGAAAATGTTAGTAGAGATCAATTTGAGTGTACAAAAACATATCAAGATTCATCACCTTATCTGCATTTACTTTCTGCATAATTTTCTCTCTTGCTTTCTTCTCCTCATCTTTCTCAGCTTTCCTTAAAGCTATATTCCTGTTTTTAGAGTATCCATCATTTTTTTGATAAATTAGAGTATCCATCATTGTTTTATAGCATTCAAAGGGACTATATGAGAAAACAAACTCTTTCTTCATACCGCTTTCTCTCGTTTTCTTCGGCTATTCGCTTTGTCTCCATCATCTCTTTCCCTGCTCGTATCCTTTCCTGCAAGAGATCGAAAGCCGTTAGAGTCTTCTTTGTGACAGTAATATGTGATGCAAGTAAAATCCTTTTGTTACCTTTTCTCTTTCTCTTTCACGATTAGTTTCATCTTCTTCTCTTCGCTTACGAGCTTGTTCCCTGAGAATACATAAACAAAGTCACGTGTCCTTGCGAAGGAAGAAACAAGATTCAAGAAACTTACTTACATTAGTTCCTTTGCTCTTGTCTGAGCATTTTCTTCAGTTTCATTAGATGGATTTGGATACTCAATCTCAATGTTAAATTCCACCTATACAAGACCATCCTTAAAACACAGTTATACTAAAGAATCTATGTAAAAAGAAATGAAGTTGAATGAACATACCAAAGGCATATTGTCAAACTGCGAATCATTCTCGTGATCTATGATCCAATTCACAGCTGCTTCAAGGCTAGAGTTACCTAAAGATGAAAAAAGAAGCAAACTATGTATGATCCGTGACATGAATCTTGAATTGTTTTGAAACTGGTTTATACATACCAGAGTGATGTAGAGCCCATGCTGCTCGAGCCATCGAGAATCCCATATCTTCAAGCTCCTTTAACAATCCACGATTAACCTCAATTGCAATATTTTCTATTAAACCATAAAGCCATCAAGAACAGCTTAGATAAGAAACAAGATTCCCCAAAACTACATGAACTATGATCTGATTTGGTATTGAAACAGAGAAGGAACTGTTACTATTACCAGTTTCTGCTGCCATATTCCAAAAATCTCTGTTTTGGTGAAAACAAATGCGATGCAAGAGAATGATATTAATGGTGATTGTATAAGATTGTTTCATTATTGAACATAGATTAGATTCTTTAACGTTTTTATTCTATTCAAAACTTGTAACAAAAGCAAGAGAGATTTTTGTTCCTTTCTTGCAAATAACAGTGAACCATTTTTATAAGATTTGAATGTACTTGCAAATATACAATCAAACATTTTAAGTGATTTGTTTCAAAATCACAAATCATATGTTATTCAATCATGGATTTTAAAAAGTCTAATGAAATTCAATGTTATTGAACTAGTGATTTTAAAATCCACTATTATTGAAAACATTTTAATAGATTTTAGAGGATTTCCTTAGTTAAAATACATAAATCTAAATCTCATGGTTTTATGTGAGATTTTATAGGATTTTCTTAGTTAAAAATACATAAATCTAATCTCATGGTTTTAGGTGGGATTTGGAAGGATTTTACAATAAATCATAACAACTTCCTTAAAATCATCAAAATCATATTAAAATAAAACTTAAATCACTTATGTTTAATTGAATACATAAATCCTCAAACTCTAATAGAAGATGAATTAAAACCACTTTCTTGATACAAAATTGCATCAATCTCATCTCCATCCTTAAGCTCCAGCTAATACACCACAGAGAAGCAAAAGATCATTTTAGCAATGACGTATATAAATATATTAGAAGGATCTTTTAAGCTAAGATAATGAATATATACCTCATCAGGTGTATGATACTCTCGAATCCTCGAGCCATCAAATAGAAATCGAAATGTGTTCCACTCGACGCCTCTCATTTCGTGGTAATATTTCATCAATTTAAGCATCTTTGCCGTCCTTCTGACCCTAAACACTCTGACCTCTTTCTCGTCCTATATATATCAACACATGTTACATAGTCACGTTAATGTAGAAATAATAGTAAAGTTTCAACATCTTACCTGACCCTTCACATTCAGAATAACATGAGTTGACTCCGACCCAACTTCACGCTTCATCCCTTCCTTCTTCACCTTTTTCCTTTCGTAAAAGAAAAGAGAGAGACCCATCGGTCAAAAATATATGGTCAATTAATTACTGGTACTCCCAATGTTAAAATTTACTCCCTCTGTTTTTTAAAAAATGATTTTTTTTAGCTTTTTAATTTGTTTTTTGAAAAATTGATTATTTACATTTCAATTAATGTTTTTTTCTTTTTACAAAGTAAATTAATGACAAATATATGGAAAAAAAATAAATTAAAAAGTCAAAGAGTTGTTATTAGTTACTATTACTCTTGTCAAAGAGCATGTACATAGTAAATTTTTCATGCTATTTGCATTAGTTATATTAACACACGTAACCACAACATGTAAGACTGGACATATGGGTATTCGGGTTGGGTCCATTAATACTTTTTTTTTTAATAGATTTTAGCCTAGTTCGGATATTTTTAAATTTTGGTTCGGGTTCGGTTCTGGTCCTTTCGGGTTCGGATCGGTTCTCGACACAAAGTAAAAAACCGGTAACTACCTGGAAACTTTGCCAGTTCCAGTTCGGATAGGTATTTTGGAACCGCATTTACCCAAAAATATCCGAAAGGGGCCAAAATAACCGAAAAATTATATCATAATTATATAATAGATTTTCAATTGCAGTAAGTTCTTGCGATTCACAATCCATCTTCACGGTTGAGTTACTTCGACGAAAGGTGAGTTAAATTTCTTTTTTGATGTACTTGTTTGCGTTAAATTTTTAATAGGTGTAAAATGTTACTAAAAAGATTCGAATCCATTACCTTATGCATTTAGTGAGTGCATTCCAAACCAAATTACCATTCAAATCATTTTGGTTTATATCAAAATTTAAACTATATGTATATATTACTTTATACAAGTTCCACACAATTTATTTATTAAAACAAGAAACATTAAACATAAATTAATTCACATAATTTTATAGGTCATCATCTTTAAATAGAAGAAAATATTTGTTCACAAACAATAACATGGTTTAATATAAATGAAAAGTAATATAATATAACACACACAAATATATGATAAAAAAATAGGATAAATATACAAGTAGATAGTTCAATTTTAGTCAAAATACCGATAAAATTTTTAGAAAAATTCATTATATATTAGTAAAATACAAAAGCGTTGGAGATTAGAAAAAACAATGTATTCATTGGAAGTTTGATATTCTTTTTGGTGTTAATCATCACTTTTGATTTTTCTATATAAAATTAATTAACTATTTTCACGTAAATATTTATCTTCAACAAAAACTTTTTAAATAAGCAAAAATCTAAAATGAAAAGTTGTTAAAAAAAAATATGCATATAGATATCAGAAATGAATGATAATATCCATAGATTTCCAACAACATTTGATATATTAAAAATGTGAAAAAAAAATAGTCAATGTGGTAGAAAAAAAATTTAGATGCTACGAAAATACATAATGAAAATAATTAAAAAGATAAAGTATATGATATAAGAGAATAAATCACAAGAAATTTCAATCTTATAATTAACTAAAATAGTCGAGATAACATAGTGATTTTGAATTTTTTTATCAAATCAATGATATTAGTCACGATGAAAGCAAAAAACAACAATAATGTATAATAATATGAATCTAAGCACAACTACAATTTAGAAACAGTTAGAAAATACATGTATCATCAACAACATAATTAAAAACATTATAAAAATTCTTAAAATGATATACTATTTTTTTTAACGCATATACTATTTTTTAAGACACAAACCTTGTTTCTAGTTTTAGAAACGAGAAATTCGAGATATTTGACCAGAACCAAACTGGAAAACTTGGTTGTCATGTCTGCGGCTAACCACATGTACATCAGGCTCGACCCGTTCACAAAGTTACCAGCCCAATAATCAATTTGATTTATTTATTTAAAATTGAAGACTCGGTTTACTTTTGAAACTAAATTTACAATTGGTTTGGTTGGATTGAGAGCCCTAATTTGAATCTTCTAATCTTCTTCGTCTTCTTTCAACTGATACTTTCTGAGCTCATTTCACCTAAAAATGTCAAGCTTTACAAAAACAACAAAAGGGTCAAAGTTACCCATTATAGTAGTAATTGTTCCTCGACGACTTATAAAGAAACACACTTTAATGAGTCGTTGACTACTTGGTGAGTTGGTGGAAACACACATTTTTATTTTCCTTTCAAGTTACCGACAAACTAATTCCTTTGTACAAACACATTTTTATTTTCTCTTCTCTTTACGCGTCTTGCTTTAATACATAACTAAAGGTATTTGCTTTCTCAATAATATTTTCTTCAAAACCATTGTAAAAATACTTTCTTCAAGTTTGAGCATTTGTGATCTCTTATGGCTTTTTCTTCTTCTTCTTCTTCTTTTTCTTTGTCTCAAATCAAGAGATACCATGTCTTTTCGAGTTTCCATGGCCCAGATGTCCGTAAAGGCTTTCTCAGTCATTTACACAATCACTTANTCAAGAGATACCATGTCTTTTCGAGCTTCCATGGCCCAGATGTCCGTAAAGGCTTTCTCAGTCATTTACACAATCACTTCGCTACCAAAGGAATCAGGACGTTCAAAGATCAGGAGATTGAGAGAGGCCACACGATTGGACCTGAGCTCGTACACGCGATTAGAGAGGCCAGAGTCTCGATCGTGGTGCTGTCCAAGAAGTACGCTTCTTCAAGCTGGTGTTTAGATGAATTGGTTCAAATCTTAAAGTGCAAAGAAGCTCAAGGGCAGATTGTGATGACTATTTTTTACCAAGTTGACCCGTCTGATGTAAGGAAACAAAGTGGAAGATTTGGAGAGGCTTTCGACAAGACGTGTGAAGGGAAAACAGAGGAGGTGAAGCAGAGATGGAGCAAAGCTTTGGCTCATGTAGCAACCATTGCCGGAGAACACTCTCTGAACTGGTTTCTTCTCATTGCTTTTGTTTTTCCTACACAATGCTTCAATTTTTAGACCCACCAACGCCATTTTTGTTTTGCNAGCTTTGGCTCATGTAGCAACCATTGCCGGAGAACACTCTCTGAACTGGTTTGTTCTCATTGCTTTTGTTTTTCCTACACAATGGTGGAAATTTATTTTGTAAATTTAGACCCACCAACGCCATTTTTGTTTTGCTTTTGTTAGGGATAATGAAGCAGAGATGATCCAAAAGATTGCTACAGATGTTTCAAACAAACTGAATCTCACATCGTCCAGGGATTTTGAAGGGATGGTGGGACTTGAAGCTCACTTGACAAAACTCAACACTTTGTTATGCCTGGAAAGTGATCAAGTCAAGATGATTGGAATCTGGGGTCCTNGTGGGACTTGAAGCTCACTTGACAAAACTCAACTCTTTGTTATGCCTGGAAAGTGATCAAGTCAAGATGATTGGAATCTGGGGTCCCGCGGGAATTGGTAAGACTACCATTGCTAGAGCTTTATATAACCAACTCTCTACCAGTTTTCAACTTAAATGTTTTATGGGGAACCTTAAGGGAAGTCTTAAGAGCATAATGGGTGTTGATAACTATGATTCCAAGGTTTATCTGCAAAACCAACTTCTATCTAAGATTTTGAACCAAAGGGATATGAAGACATATCATTTAGGTGCAATAAAAGAATGGCTACAAGATCAAAGAGTGCTCATCATTCTTGACGATGTAGATGATCTAGAGCAATTAGAGGTTTTGGCTAAAGAACTTTCTTGGTTTGGTTCCAGAAGTCGGATCATTGTTACCACAGAAGATAAAAAGATTTTGAAGGCACATGGGATTCAGGATATTTACCATGTGGATTTTCCATCCGAGGAAGAAGCTCTTGAGATCTTATGTCTATCTGCTTTCAAACAAAGCTCTGTGCTAGATGGTTTTGAAGAGCTTGCCAATGAAGTTGCAAAGCTTTGCGGTAATCTTCCATTAGGCCTTTGTGTTGTGGGTTCATCTTTGCGTGGAGAGAGCAGGAACGAGTGGGAACTTCAATTATCTAGGATCGAAGCTAGTCTTGATAGAAAGATTGAAGACATATTAAAAGTGGGATATGACAGATTGTCGAAGAAAAATCAATCTCTATTCCTTCACATTGCATGCGTCTTCAACAATGAAGTCGATGGTCATGTGAAATCTGTGCTTTCTGACAGTAACTTGGATGTTGGAAATGGTTTAAAGACCCTAGCCGATAAATCTCTCGTGCATATATCTATCTATGGCCATATAGTGATGCACCATCTACTACAACAATTGGGTAAAGAGGTAGTTCTTGGACAGTCTGACGAGCCCGGAAAACGTCAATTTTTAATTGAGGCCCAAGAGATTCGTGATGTACTGATAAATGAAACAGTAAGTTTAAATTCTTTTACATACTGTATATATATTCTCTAAAAGTTGCATATTGTTTTATGATAACAATTTTACCAATCTTTGGCAGGGTACTGGATCTGTCATAGGTATATCATTTGATATATCCAATATCGGAGAGGTTTCTGTAAGTAAGGGTGCTTTTGAAGGAATGCCTAATCTCCGATTCCTAAGAATAATCTATAGGAATAAGAGAAGGCTTGGCGGTACTTTGCAAATACCAGAAGANAGATATGAATTATCTACCTCATCTAAGGTTACTACATTGGGAAAAGTACCCAATAAAAACTCTTCCTCCAAGATTTAATCCGGAACATCTCGTCGAAATTCATATGAGGTTTAGCAATCTCGAGAAGCTCTGGGGAGGAATCCAGGTTGGTATTTGATATTCTTTTTCGTGTTTCTAATGATTCAACCTAAATCTAAATAAGATATTTCTCATCTGTTGTGTTTAACATGCAGCCCCTTCCTAATCTCAAGAGCTTAGATCTGACCTTTTCCTATAGATTGAAAGAAATCCCAAATCTTTCAAAAGCTACTAATCTCGAGACATTGGAACTTGCGAAGTGCACAAGTTTGGAGGAGCTTCCCTCCTCTATTTCCAATCTACACAAACTGAGTGAGTTGGATACGAGCGGCTGCGAAAAGCTACGAGTTATTCCCACCAACATCAACTTAGCATCTCTTGTGAAAGTCGACATGGATTGTTGCTCGCAATTGAGAAGTCTTCCAGATTTATCTAGGAACATCAGGAGTCTCCTTGTCGGAAATACAATGATAGAAGACGTCCCTCCATCAGCTGCTGGATGGTCTCGTCTTAAGTGCCTTGGGATTGGCAGCAGAAGCCTCAAGAGATTAACACGTGCCCCCCAAAGTATAACTTGGCTAAATCTTAGCAACAGTGGTATAAAGATGATTCCAGATTGCGTCATAAGTCTCCCGCATCTATTTCATCTTTACGTCGAAAATTGCCGAAAACTCGTGACAATTCCGGCTCTTTCCCCCTCACTCGAGTCCCTAAATGCAAACGACTGTGTATCACTCAAAAGTGTTTGTTTCTCTTTCCAAAACTCAACCAAGGAACTCGCATTCTACAACTGTTTGAAACTGGATGAGGAAGCAAGGAGAGGAATCATACAACAACGGGTTGGCGAGATATGGTTACCAGGTAAAAAAATCCCTGCAGAGTTCACTCACAAAGCTACAGGGAAATCCATAACCATCCCTCTGGCTCCGGGTACTTTCTCTGCTTCCTCAAGGTTTAAGGCTTGCTTACTGATTTTGCTTGTTAAGGGCGACCTATATCATGCTTATAGTTGTAGTATAAGAAGCAAAGAAGGTGTTACAGTTCACAGCTCCAATTTGGCACGGCTTTCACATCGGTCTCCTCGGTCGGAACATCTCTTTATATTTCATGGCGACTTGTTTCGTCAACAAAGCAGATGCCATGAGGTGGATGTGACTATGAGCGAGATTATATTTGAGTTCAGATGCTCCGCTGATGATGACAAGATTATTGAGTGTGGTGTACAGATCATGACGGATGAAGCTGAGGGTAGCAGCAACAGCGAAGTGGACAACTTTGAAACTGAGAGTAGCAGCATTGAAGTGGATTATTACGGAACTAGAGGCAACAACAATCACCACACAGATGGAGATGGAGATGGAGACTATGAAGCAGAAGGTTTTAAGTCCTCTCAAGTTGAAAACATCAAAACCAGTAAACATACAGGTTTTTGGAGTTGGCTTAGGAGGCTTGGTCCGAAGGAGAAGAAGATGAATAAAACAGAGCGGAATTCCATGAAGAACAAACCAGTTTTAGTACTTTCTTAGTTCCTTCACCATCTTCATAAGGTACTATCTCATGTATAACGGATGGAGATGGAGATTATGAGCCTGAAGCTCTTCAGCTCTGTGAAGATGAAAACATCATAGGTTCTTGGATTTAGTTTGCGAAGCTTAATCGGAGCTGCTTCATCTGATTTCATAAAGAAGCTGTAAGTTTTTTTTGTATTTTATGCCGGTATTTACTTCGATAGATGTTCTTTTCATACAATGTTGTGTTTCCAAACACATGTAGTATATCCCACTGTCTTTAAGCTTTGGGTATTGGTTCCTGCAATAGCGTATAGAGTGGATCATTTCTATTTTCTAAGCTAGTCCATAAGTTGATGGAATTTGATCAATTTTCAAGTCATGGGTTTTAGTATATACTATATATTATGGATATTTAAAAAATCAAATTCCAATTTACCAATCAAAAGCAGGAGATATGGGTCCTCGATGACTATAAGGAAACCCACTTTTCATGACGATTTTTTACGACGTTGATTCACCCGATGTACGGAAACAGAGCGGAGACTTTGGAAACGCATTCGAGAATACTTGCGAAGGGAGAACTGAGGAAGTGAAGCAGAGTTGGATCAAAGCTTTTACATATGTAGCAACCATAGCTGGGGAACACTCTCTAAACTGGTTTGTTGTTTCTTTTTGGCTCAGTGAGTTACAATGTTTTTAGTCTGTCTTCAATGGTGAAGTTTCTAAAATTTAAGACCCACCAATATGATTTTGTTAGGGATGATGAAGCGGCAATGGTGGAAAAGTTTGCAACAGATGTTTCGAACAAACTGAATGTTACATTATCAAGGGATTTTGACGGCATGGTAGATGATTGAACTCTTTGTTATGCCTTGAGTGCAATGAAGTGAAGATGATTGGCATTTGAGGTCCTGCGGGAATTGGTAAAACTACCATTGCTAGAGCTTTGTTTAACCAACTCTCTACCAGTTTTAGATTTATATGTTTTATGGGGAATCTCAAGGGAATATATAAGAGCATAGTGGGTGTTGATGATTATGATTCAAAGTTGTGTTTGCAATGTCTAAGATATTGGGCCAAAAGGATATGAGGGTACGTAATTTAGGTGCAATAAAAGAATGGCTACAAGATCAAAGAGTATATACTTATCATTTTTGATGATGTAGATGATTTAGATAAACTAGAGGCCTTGTTAAAGAGCCTTCTTGGTTTGGTTCCGGGAGTCGGATAATCGTTACCACAGAAGATAAAAAAGATTTTGAAGGCACATTGGGCCGACACGTTTTACCCCGTGGATTTTCCATCCAACAAAGAATCGCTTGAGATCTTATGTCTCTCTGCTTTCAAACAAAGTTCTGTACAAGATGGTTTTATAGAGCTTGCAGATAAAATAAAACTGAGTTTTGCGGTAATCTTCTATTAGGCCTTTCTGTTGTGGGTTCATCTTTGCGTGGGGAGAGCAAGCACGAGTGGGAACTTCAGTTATCTAGGATTGGAACTAGTCTGGATAGAAAAATTGAAGACGTACTAAGAGTGGGATATGATAATTTGTCGAAGAAAGATCAATCGCTATTTCTTCACATTGCATGCTTCTTTAATAATAAGAAGTTTGATCTTGTGACAACCTTGCTAGCTGACAGTAACTTGGATGTCAGAAATATTTTGAAGATCCTTGCAGATAAATCTCTGATCTCTATCTGCTGGTGGATAGAGATGCATAGTTTACTTGAACAATAGGGTAGACAAATAGTTATTGAACAGTCTGACGAGCCGGGCAAGCGTCAGTTTTTAGTAGAGGCTGAAGAGATTCGTGATGTACTGGAAAATGAAACAGTAAGTTCTTACATATTATTTTATCTAGAGATTGCCTAATGCTTTAGTGATAAAACGTTTCATCATTCTTCTTTTGCAATATTTGTAGGGTACTGGATCTGTCATAGGTATATCATTTGATATGTCCAAAAATGGCAAGTTATCTATAAGCAAGCGAGCTTTTGAAGGAATGCGTAATCTTAAATTCTTAAGATTTTATAGGGGTGACTTTGGTCCTGTGAACGTTAGTTTGCGTATACTAGAAGACATGGAGTATCTACCTCGTCTAGGGTTACTGGATTGGTATTCATACCCAGGAAAACGTCTTCCTCCATCATTGCAGCCGGAATGTCTCATTGAGCTCCATATGCAATTCAGCAAGATTGAGAAGCTCTGGGAAGGAATCCAGGTTAGCAATTGATATGTCTAATTATGTTTCTAATTAATGCTTCCACCTACTAATAGGATATTTCTTATTTGTTGTGTTTGACACATGCAGCCCCTTGCAAATATTAAGGAAATAGACTTGAGTTTTTCCTATAAGTTGAAAGAAATCCCTGACCTTTCGAGTGCTACTAATCTCAACACATTGGCACTTAGTTACTGCACAATTTGGTGAAGCTCCCCTCCTCTATTTCGGACCTGCACAAACTAAAGAAACTGAATGTGGCATGCTGCAAAAAGCTACAAGTAATTCCAACCAACATCAACTTAGCATCTCTTGAGGAAGTCGACTTGCGTTTTTTCTCGGGTTTTGAGAAGGATTCCAGATATATCTAGGAACATCAAGAAGCTCAGGGTAGTTAGCACGCAGATAGAAAAGGTTCCTCCATCATTTTTCAGACGCTTGTATCGTCTTGAACAACTTTATATAGGCGGCAGAAGCCTCAAGAGATTAACACATGTCCCAGAAAGTTTAAGGAAGTTAGACATAAGCTATAGTGGTATAGAGAAGATTCCATACTGCGTTGTAGGCCTTCAACAGCTACAAACTCTTATTGTTGAATACTGCACAAAACTTGTGTCACTTACGAGTCTTCCACTAAATGCACAACTGCAAAAAATTGTGGATCACTCGAGAGAATGTGTTTCTCTTTCCACGATCCAATCAATGATCTCAGGTTCCACAACTGTTTGAAACTGGATGAAGAAGCAAGACGAGCAATCATACAACAAAGGGGTGACTGGGATGTATGCTTACCCGGTAAAGAAGTCCCTGCGGAGTTCCCTCATAAAGCAACAGGAAACTCCATAACCATTCCTCTGGCTTGTGCATCTTCAAGATTTGAGGCTTGCCTCTTGCTTCCGCCAACCAAAGGGCATACATGTCTTGTTATAACTTGCTGTATAAGAAGCAAAGGAGGTGTCCACGTTAACGAATTTGTATGTGGGAAATGGCAATCGCTACAATGGTATGAATTTGTAACAGAACATATGGTCATATTTCGCGGTGAATTGTATAAAGAAAAGAGATCCCCTGAAGTGGATGGGACTTTGAGCGAGATTCTGTTTGAATTCAGCTGCGATGGAAGCCAGCAAGTTATGGAATGCGGTGTACACATCTTGAGGGATGAAGATGCGAGTAGTAGTGAAGTGAGAAACAGCAACGAGCGCACGGATGGAGATGGAGACTGTGAATCAGAAGCTGTTGAGTTCTCTCAAGTTAAAAACATCAAAAGCAGTAGAGACACAGATTGTTGGGTTTGGCTTAGGAAGCTTGGTCTGAGGAAGAAAAAGACGTAGACATGACTCACATGAGGATCTCACTTGTAATAAATAGTATTTTGGATGGTGTTACGATACGAGATTCGAATGTCTAAATAAACACAGGAGAATCAATGGTGGTGTTACTTGTTACTAGCTAATGCAAAGTGACCAAGAAGCATTGATGGTAGTGTAATAGAATTCTCTAGTACCCCATAAATTATAGAAGAAGATAAGAAAAACAAGAGAAATATCTCATTTATTTAAATTATGATTCTTATGCTTTTAAACTATTACACTTTTCACTTATTTGCCTTGTCCTTGGCATGAAGGTTGTCAAAATAAGCCTTGGTGTTTGCTTCTAAAACATCTCGAGGCATATGAACTGCACCTCCAGTCCCCGGCCCCACCATATTCCCGGAACCAGATCCACTGCCACCGTTTTGTGCTACATTGCCAGATTTTCCGCTATTGTCTTTCTTGTCCATTTTCTTAATTCTCTTGAAGATGTGTGTTTAGTTAGTATGAGTGTAATGAGAGACTTGATTTTGGAGTATGAACAAAGATGATGAATAGGTGAATCGATTTATAGATGGAATTTTTGATCAAATTAGTCAAATCAACACTTCCCAAGAATATATCAACGGAACCAATCTTAATTAATTGCATGGGAAAGTATATTGGTAAAGGGTAAGAGTCTTTGTCTTGGAAAGCTACTTTGGGTGATCAATGACATTTGGAGATAACAATTATGTTATTTTATCTATGTATGTTTTGGTAGCTGGATATACGTATTCCAACATTTATGTCTGTTTTTGTGTCTTTTCTTTATCATGTGAGAAACTCATTAGACTATCGAGATTCAAATGTCCAAAACCAAGAATGTAACTAAATTGATTTATTTTTCATCAAACACATAGATGCAAAGTTTTAAAGCATATAATGTTTTGTGTCTTGTGTTCTTACTTGTTATTAATGTTTTTTACAGAGAAGGTGTCCTCTACCGAACCTAAACTGGAAATGATTCAAACTTAGCTTAATCTAACCGAACTGAACCGGAAAACTGATTCTC
>OVBW01001499.1:0-14796 GCA_900406355.1 Erysimum pusillum | reverse complement strand
TCATAAGCTTCAAACTCAGAGCTTGGATCTTCATCTGGCTGAGCAAGTTTCGTATCACCATGAATGCTCCAAAACGAAAACCTCTTGTATTTCTCATCCATTCCGCTAATCACTAGATGATCATACATAGTCTCTGTTCCTTGATGAGACAAATTCCGGCATTGTGTGCAGGGACATAACATAGAACTAGGATTACCCAAACTTGTTGTTGCTGCATTCACAAAATTTCTAGCTCCTATCTGATACTCAAGGCTAGCCCTGTAAGCAACAAACATTAAAAAGTTCAATAGCAATTTAACAGTTAAAAGTAGTATGAATGACACAAAACTATTGATCCTAATTGCTTCAGTCAACAATACGTTTCAGACAAAGATGAATACAAGCGCCAAATCCTTTTTATTATTATCAGTACATCAACAAAACACAAACAAACACATACACAAACACTAATGTTTGCTTAAGAAGAAGAAGAGGAGATCAACGATATTATCCAATAGAAAACTTCATACCTTGGCTGCCAAACCCAAGACTTCTCCATCATCCAAGAAGACCAACAAGACAGCTCCACATACACTCACATTAAACCGAAAGACATATCAACAACACATAAGAGAACAAGCAAAAGTTAAATTCGAAAACAAATTACCCACCTTAGTTAGGGTTTCCGGTTGCTGAGAAATCGACTGAGATAGAGTGAGAAATCGAGGGAGAGACTGTAAAATCGAGGGAGAGAGTGAGAAATCGACTGAGATACCCAAACCGTGAGATCGAAATAGAGATTGAGAAATCTCGGGGTTGCTGTGAGCTCGAAATCGAGTGAGAAAGAGTATGATAGACTGAAATTCGATTGAAAGAGAAAAGAATCGATTGAGAGAGAGCTCAAAATCGATTGAAATAGAGAAGAATCGAATGAACCCTAGAGAGGAGCTCGCGGGTTTGAAGAACGAGAGAGAGAGAGAGGAGTGTTTTTGCCTTAGAGAAAAATAAGAAAGGGGGATATTTTTTTGGGCCCGCGCCTCTGAAAACTTTCAATAGCGCCAATCCAATTTTTTATCCCGCTAAAAGAATTGATAGCGTTTAAAAGGTTAACAAACGCTATCTTTAAGAAACGCTTCACTCAAAGATAGCATTAACATCAAAAACGCTATCGTTTTATGCTATCAAAAGTCTAATTTCCTGTAGTGCCAAACCGGTCGAACACTAAGAAATACCCGAACGAGTCCTATAATTCAATACCTGAAAAATCGAACCCGAACCCGAACCCGAACCCAAACCAAACCGATAACCGAATGGGTATCCGAATATCCAAAAGATAATTATATATACAAAATATTAACTATTTTTAGACTTGATGTAACCCAATTATCCAATTGTATAATTAAAAATTAAAAATATCAATTACTTTTAGATAAAAAAAATAAATAAAATATCCTAAATAATCGAAATATTCGAAAATTCTTAGTTACATTAATTAAAATTAACCAAAATTTTCTCAAATCTAACCATTGTTTTTTTAATTTTTAAAAATATCAATATTTTGGGTATTCGAATCCGAACCGAAATAACCCAATCCAAACTTGAATCCGACCTAAAACTATAAAATACTCAAACGAGTATTATATCTCTAAACCCGAAAACCCGAAATACTCGACTCGAACGCCCAGGTCTAGTTCCGACAATCACTTTCCGGAAAGTCACTCATCCTGACACTACTCCAACACTAGCACGCTTAAGCGTGAAGCTCTCTTAGGACCTTTGACTGAAAAGATAAGTGCATTTCAGTGACGTAGGTGGCCAAATCAATTTTTTTAAACTTCTCTGCTTAGACCTAAAACCGGGATGTTACATATATGACCCCTTTGCGTATGCATTTTGTTTAGCAACAAAACTGCGACGAAAATGCAGTCGCTCTAGACTAGTCTTTTCGACGTGGATAAATAGAACGACTAATAGTCGTTTTTGAATTTCTACTCCCTAGAAAATTTAGAACTTTTTCATAAAGATTGACTTAGGGGGGTGTATTCAAACTTGTATTTAAAGGGATTTGTAAATTTTTTACAAATCCTATGTTATTCAATCATGGATTTAAAAAAATGTAATGAAATTCAGTGTTATTGAATTAATGATTTCAAAATCCACTTTAAAATCCAGTGTTATTGAAACTAATTTGTGGATTTGGTTTTTAATGATTTTGAAGGATTTGAGGGGATTTAAGAGGATTTCCTTAGTTAAAAATACAGATTTCCAAATCTTATGGTTTTAGGTGGAATTTGATAGGATTTTCAATAAATCATATGAACTTCCCCATAAAATCATCAAAATCATATAAAATCTCATAAAAATTCAAATCCCTTAAAATCATAAATTGAATACATCCCCCTTAGTTTTAGAATTTTTAGATCGTAGTGGTAATTTTAGAAAACATAACATAATATATAGAAGTTTTGGCTTTCTCCCATAAATTATTTAAGTATATATATAAAATAAAATAAAAACACAAAATGATTTAAAATAGTGGAAGAGCTTCAATCATTGATCAAAGATGTTTTTTAACGATGATCATAATTATCTTATCCATCAGAAAGCCATCTACAATCTCAAACACGTCTAGTTTAACTATTTCTTAAAATTAAAGATCCAACGGTGATTGATCTTTGATTCCATGATTTTGTGTAGGATATATAATTGATCAAGAAATGGAAAAGATGGCTAAGGATATGGTAAAACATTGTGGACGGCTACCATTGGCTGTCAAAGTGTTAGGGGGGTGGTTAGCTGCCCAACACACATTGCGTCAGTGGAAAATGATATCTGAGAATATTAGATCTCACATCGTGACATTCAATGATAACGATAGCAGCTCGGTTAATTATATTCTGTCTTTGAGCTTTGAAGGATTGCCTAGTTATTTGAAGCACTGCTTACTCCACCTAGCCTCTTATCCTGAAGATTATAGAATATCTTTAGTGGATGTATCTTATATATGGGCTGCAGAAGGAATAACAAAGCCTAGGCATTACGAGAGAGCTACGATTCGAGATGTTTCAGATTTCTACATAGAAGAGTTAGTGAAGAGAAATCTGGTTATTTCAGAAAGAGACATGGTGAGTTCGAGATTTGAATTGTGTCAATTGCATGACGTGATGAGAGAGGTTTGTTTGTTAAAAGCCGAGGAAGAGAAATTTTCAGAAATTGTTACTCATCCAGCATGCAGCTCAAGTGTACACTCTCAAGCTTCTAGCCAATCCCGTAGACTCATGGTGTATATATCTAATACTACTGACCAAGACGGTAAGAAGAAATACTTCCAAACTTTTAATGGAGAGAGGGAGATAAAGAATTCCAAACTTAGATCTCTCTTGCTTATTCGGGTTGAAAAATGGGCAAAATTTGCAATGGGATCATATTTGATGGAGTTACAATTGTTGAGGGTTTTAGATCTCACAGGTTCTAGTTTTCAGGGATCGGAGTTACCCTGTAATATTGGAAAGCTCATCCACTTGAAGTATTTGAGTTTATTTATGGCAAGGGTAACTCATCTACCTTCTTCTATAGGGAATTTGAAGTCACTGCTGTATTTGAATCTAGGAGTAAATGGTCTGGATTGTCATGTGCCCAATGTACTCAAAGAAATGCAAGAATTGAGATACCTCCAATTACCAAGACATATGCATAAGAAGACAAAGTTGGAATTGAGTGGTCTACTCAAATTGGAGACGTTGAAAAATTTCTCAACAAAGGAGAGCAGAGTGACGGATCTTCACCGTATGACAAGGCTAAGGAGTCTCTCGATCACTATCGAAGGGTGTAATGTGGAAATGCTAGCTTCAACTCTAAGTAAATTGAGAGACTTGGAAAATCTTGCTATTACTGCTCCCAGGAATTATGAAAAGAGAAGTGTTTTGGATTGCGTTCTTCTTAAAAAACCAAAGTCGAGAATAGATATGACAAGGTTACCTGATGTGCAAGATTTTCCTTCTCACCTTACAACCATTTATCTAAGTTTATATTACTTGGAGGAGGATCCGATGCCGATTCTAGAGAAGCTGCTTCACTTGAAAGAGGTCAAAATGCAAGATTCCTGTGCGAGAAGAATGGTTTGCTCAGGTAGTGGGTTTCCAAAGTTGCAGAAGCTAGTGTTATATAACCTACGGGAAATGGAAGAGTGGATAGTAGAAGAAGGCTCCATGCCACTTCTTCATACTCTCAAATTTTATCACTGTAGGAAATTAAAGGAGGTTCCTGATGGGCTGCGATTCCTCTATTCCTTAAAGGATTTGACTATGGACAAGAAATGGAAGGAGAGATTGTCAGAAGGAGGAGCAGATCATGACAAAGTCAAACTCATCCCTTCTGTTAACTACGAATGATGAGGCTCTCAGCAATTACGGTAAAATATCATTTCCCTAAATTTTCATATCAAGTTCACGAAATCAATCATTCAGATAAAGGGGATTATATGTTTTCTGGTTGTTTTTTTTTTTTGTTTCGTTGTTGTGTGTACTTGTATAACAATGTTAAAACTTAAAACAACGAAATCGTTCAATTTTAATTAAATTTCAGGGTGGGATTTATATATCTCGTAATTACAGTGCTTTCCTTGACTTTGATACAGGTTAGGAGAATAAGGATCTCATAGTGACGTGTCAGAAGTTAATTGGAGGTTGAAGGACCGACACGTGGCAGGTGAAGGTTGGCTGAATTGCAGACACGCCGATAGTCTCAGCTTTATAGTCACGCAAACATTCCTTTTGCTATTATCGTCGAAAATCAATTGTAATCGGATTTTTCTGGTTGTTTTGCTAGATTCTCTCACTTTGAGAGCTGGCTTTACGGTATGGGTGTTTAGATGAACATCGATCCGTTGTTATCTGAATCTTTTCGTTTATTAATCGGAGCATTTGTGTTATCTGTGTGTTGCTTTGTTGTTGGTGATTTTTGCTGTATTAGACTTTCCCTCTGGAAGTGAAGTTTTAAAAACTTGATCGCACACGTAGCTTAAAGTTCCCGGTATATAATAATCGATGATTAACGTGAGAAGATGCAGTGAACTTGTTCGACGAAATGCGTAACTGAGACTTAATCAATCTCCTGCTGCTGCACGAAATCTCTTTGTGTGGAAAACTCATATCTATACCTTTGCTGATTCAGAGAGCTTAGGCATGTCATTTCTTGCATTAGTATATTCTCTTTCTGTTGTCTTTTATTTGTGTTACCAAGCGATTCCCGGCTTGTGATTCTTTCTCTAAAACTTGGTTCACGTTGGAAAACTTCAAGCGATGAGCACATCCTGTTTTGTAATGAGTTTTTTAAACAATTACTTGACTGTTCAATCTTATGTTATGGTCCTTTTCTAGAAAGTTCAATCGTGTCTAGAACAGAGGAGATCAAACAAGACACCTGACTGGTCAGAAACGTTCATATTTGATATGTTTAAAATCATTGAACAAGAACTATTTTGCAGCTTGAAAGATATTACTCACTTTTAGCAATGAAGGTGATTTTTTTACATGCATATCCAGAATCCGTCGAGTTTAGACCAAGATCTTTAACTCTTGAACAATGTTGTATATGGTAATTTCTCTTAGTCTCAAGAATCCCCCACTGTACTTTCTTCAGCGCAGCTCATGGTCTAGAGCAGTCATTAGTAGTAATACATTTTGGTGGTGTAAAAAATTTAGGTTGAGGAAGCAATTAATAGAAGATATGGTAAGTAGTATGGATTGAGGCTTAGTTCAAGCTCACATCCTCATTACCGCACTTCTCAAACAAGAACACTAGCTTAGCTTGCAAGTTCTCAGATAGAAGAGTAGCTCAATATCTGTTTATCTCATAGTGTGATTATTGCTGTTGTTTAAGATGATCATGCTTCTTACAAAAACTTTGTTTAACTCTGATTTTATTGGCTGACATGCAGAGGCTCAAGAGTACAATGGGGATTAGCTTTTGGAGTGACTAATGATTTTTGTATTTTAGTTTTATAAGAATCTGAATGTGATGAGTCATGATGAGTGGATATTTATGAGTTAGAGAACTTGATATCCTAAGTAAAGATTAATGACTGCTAATCTCTGATACAAAATTTAATATTCTCAAGTAAATGCTTGTAACACCGGTATGTTTCTAGAAGATTTTGGGCTAAGTCTCAGTGAGACGTGTAGGTGTTGTCACTTTTCGGATCTTGGTTTATGTAGTTTCAACTCAAGAAAAGTCAGCTTTTTGGGTCTCTAAAGCCTAACATATATACAACGATATATATTAGTCGAGAAAGTATGAAATTTTTCATATGCTTTCTACAATGTTTTGTTCACATATTTATACAAAAGGAGTTACAACTCATTTGGTCTTGTACAAGTACTTTAATTTATGCTATCTGTTTTTCATCCAAATGCAAAATATATGTTTATATTGTATAAGTATTTCGATTTGATTTAGAGCTGTGTGTTAGGCTTAAATAGTAGAAACCTTGTCGCGTAAAACCAAAAGAAAATGTATATCACTTGAAAGTTTGAAAATAGGAATGTAGCAGCAGATCATTGTGGTTTTAATACGATATTGATGATGAAAGTATATGATGATAGAAAGAACAATTTTATTATATTTATTAAGAGTTTGATATGATAAAATTCAGTCTTCTTTTTTGTATGAATTCATCTTAAAAGCCTAAACAGATTCACCAATTCCCTTTTTATCCCCTATAGTGGGAGTGCGTCCTGATATAACAGGCACCAACCCAATGGTAGATATTGCTTTGTTATTATTTTGATTATCTGTTTTCTGCATTTCTCTTACTTCCTGTGAATTATCTTTAAATCCTTAGACATTTGAAATCTTTGGCTTTTGTCCAACACCATGTTTGTTCCCTTGAAAAGTAGGTTGAACATCGTTTGTGAATCCGATTTTGAAATGGTTTTGACCGTCCATGTTTTGCAACTGTCTTGCTTCACTGGTGGCTGGTGTATGGTCGAATACCATCTGGATCACCAGAATGGTCATTACGGTGATAGTGAATAGTTTCATGTTTTCTTTTTCTTAGTTAGATATAATGTTTATGATATACTTTGTTTATGAAGAGTTGTGTTGAAATTTTGAGTAAGGTTGTCTGAATGAGATTGTATTTATAGTGTCGGAAAAATGGCCACATTGAATGATTTGAAAAATATAGTTAAGGAAACTTTAGTGTCTGATTTTTTTCATCTATCAATCTAAGCATATTGATTATGATATTGGAATGATATTATAGCAAAAAACCAGAAATACTAAATTGAGTTATTTCGGCCCAAAAAAAAAATAAAAAAAATTGAGTTATAAAATCTAGATATGGTGCTACCTTATCATTAATAGTTTACAGAATTACAATATTACCTTTAAAATTGTGATATCCTCTGTTATAATTTACAGTCTACTTTTGAAGGTGTTCTTATCTGCAAAGTCCCTTTTTGTTGGCACTTTTCAGTGTAAAAATGCAAACACTGATGTCTTATTCTTCATCTGCAAAGTCTCTTTTTGTTGGCAATTTCTGAGATAACTTTTTTATGTCTATAGAGCTTCTCGAAGATTACGTATATGACGATGAAGAATAAGACATCATGGATTGGCTCGGAGCCTCGGAGTACAGAAACATTTCTTAGTTTATTTCATAGTTCTTATCTGCAAAGTCTCTTTTTGTTGGCAATTTTATACATTTTAATTGTTATATATTAGTTATTACATTAAGTTTTTTCCTATTTTTTAATACAAATTCTGGTTTACAAAAAAAATCTAAAAGAAATAGTACATATCTATGTGTAGAAAATAAGTCAATGAAAAAATATGATACAAACTATATATGTTCATATTTTGTAATTAATGAATTAAATTTAGAAAAAGCCATATGAGAATATTTAGTATACGTTATTTGACTCCTTTTCCGCATGTACAATTTAAGAAATTTATTCGATAAAATAGGTTGGTAGACAAAACTGGACCGGTAAAACTAAAAATATATGAGACTGTCAATATGGAACCATCATCGAGTGAATAAATGTCGAGTTCCGATTGTCTTATGGCCGATGAGCTTCCTTATTTGTCACGTCACGGAGTCAAGACAGTGTTTTTCGCAAGAGTAGTCGAATCTCATCTGAGCCGAACTTGGTGCAGTATCAGTCCTGTAGTGAGTACATAGGAGCTGATCCGGACCAGAGCTAAATTAAAGATGGTAGATTAATGGACCAGAAGTGTAAAATGACACGTGGTATAAGTAACATAAACATTTCTTAGTTTATGCAATAGGTTTCTCTCATATTTCTACCAAAAAAATAGGTTTCTCTCATATATTCTTTTTTTTTTTTTTTTTTTTTTTTTTTCTCATATACTTGGTTGATATCATTTCTCTGTCTAAACACAAACATTGTCTCAGTGTGTGTTTCTAAATACTTTATTTAAGGACTGAAGAAATTGATCTGAGTGTGTAAAAAGAGCATTTTTTAAGAAAATGTAAACATTTGGTAAATACATGATGCTGAGCCACACAACATAGGTACGTATATGTTTCAATAAGTTCATATACTTCAATAAGTTAGAAAAAAACTAATGTTTAACAAGTCTGCCACGAATATATAGATAGACATACAACAACGGAGGACCTCTCAGTTCTTTTCACAACACTTGTGCATATGTCAATCTGAAAATTATCATGGACAAAAGAGAACAAGTCAATGGAACAAGAACCATTTAATAATAATATTCTAACGTTAACATAAGTAAAAAGTATCATCAATGTGAAGATCATTGAAAAGAAATTATATTTACCAATGTTCCTTGACAGTTCCAACGCACTCAACTGCAAAAAGCAATCCAAGTAATATAAATACCAAGAAAGAGAGAATAAACCAATTTTTAATCCTTCAACAAAAGAACAGCCAGGCCAAAAAGTGAGATCCACACAAGCTAAACAAAGATACAAAAAATATAATGGAGTACCCTTTGGCCTGTAAATCTCTTTCGATCCGGCCCGATATATGAATTATCCCCAAAAAATCAACAACCCTCCTAAGGGAGAATCAAACTAGAAGTCCTAGGAAATTTAACATTTGGAGAGTCTTAGGAAGCAACACTAGGCCAAGACTCACTTGATTTCTATATCGAGTTGGAAAGAAAGAAAAAGTACCATTTTGATTAATGGGTTTGGGCCTGCAAAAGTAATACTCAGTCGGATTACATGGAGAGTACCAGACATGAGTTTGGAAGAGTTTTGGCATGGTTATCAAAAGGATCCATAACCTCAAACGTGATGAGGAAATTGTATTCCATTCCCACCGCATACATATTGGCTTTGACAACATTGACAAACTCATACTTTGTACACTCCTTTTCATTGTAGCCTTCAAGTGATTTCTCAGACAGCCTCATCAGTAAATCCTTATATGTTTCTGGCTTCTTAGCGAAACGATGTTCATTGAGATCAACCGGAGAATAATTGAATAGACAGCGGAACAATGTGAAGTCGATATCGAACCCCTATAACAATAACTCTCAGTAGTTTCACAAACAATTTTAAATAAAACACTAAATGATTATATCAAACCATCATTATACCTCGTTTTCTTCTATTTGTTCGTTCATCATGTAGAGTTCTTGCTCAATTGTATACTGAGGCGATCATCTTTTTCTGTTCTTGTAACATATTGATAATCTCCTCAAGTTGAAATTCATCAGGTGCACACATCAAATATGTATGAGAAAGACTCATCGCTTCTCACCCAATCAAATCAAGGAAGAGATGAAGAATCTTACTGGATTTTTTTTTTTTTTTTTTTGTCAACAAAATATATTGATTAGCTTAAAGAAGAATGATTTTTTTCTACAGTATATATTTTCATATTTATAATTAATGCACTTAATTTAGAAGAAGAAATAATTACTGTAGATGAGAAAATAAGTATACATTTTAAATATGTAGAGATTTTAATATATGAGAGATTCCTCAAAATACAATACTTTTAAGTTTGTTTTCAAAAATACCATAAATACAAAATTGATTTTCAATAAGATAGATCTTAATTTTTTTTTTTTTTAGGTTGACTATTTTACATTAAAGATATAGTTTTTAGGGGTAAGGTTTAGTGTTTATGATTAGGGTTTACTTTAAAAAAAATAAAAGTTTAGTGTAGTATTTTTGGAAAAATATATATTTTAATGGTATTTATGAGAATGTTGAAAGTAAACTTTAAAAAACTGCATTTAAGAAAAATAAAATAAAAAGCTAAAATCAAAAGAAAAAAGTTAATGAATCTAGCTAATAACATAAAATTATGAAAAAATGGAAACAAATCATTTTTCTTTTGGTAAGTTAATGACAGTGATTATCCCAACAAAAAAAAAAAAGAGTTAATGACAGTGATTATGAAATGAAAAACCTCTGATAAGCTCAGAATGTCTAGCGAATGGATTAACACATCATTTTCGCTACAACTGGTAGTCTTATAGTGTTGTTGACTTGGCATCAATTTTAATTAGCGGAGTTTTCTACTTCTAACTAAACCGTCTAACTTTAATAGTTGAGTTTTCTGTGGAATCAGGTGCTTCTATCTTTGTTTTCTTTTTTGCTCTTCTTTTGTTCTATATCTATCATGTCTCAATATAATGATCTGGCTGAAAATCGTATACTTAATTCTGTAAATTGTGCATATATTGTTATCGAATTATGAAGATCATTTACCCTCTTCTAGCGAACTTGATTATTACTACTTTCATTTCTTGGTTAAGGAGGAAACTTATTGCTGAGACACTTTTGTCGTTCACTCGTTTGGAGTTGATCGGAACCTCATTATCCAAGAATCTAATTGATTTAAGGACGTTGATTAGTAACTAACTAAAACATATATGCAAGTGCATTGGTGAGAAATTGTGTGGAAGCTAGAAATTGTTTTTGACATAGGATATTATCGAAAGATTTATTTAAAGGAAGATACACCTTAAAAAAGATTTTTAAGGAATGATAATAAAAATGTTATTTGCTGTCTGAGATATATTGAGATGAGCTTCCTCGAGGTTTCTTATGGAACTTTTTTAAAGTAACTTGAAAAGAAAATCAAGGCAAAAATTTTAGATGTGTATTATATTACATCAATACGTCTTTACTTTTAATGGAGAGAATGAACTATATTAGGATTCTGTTTGTTTGTGGAATCATGGAAAATTCAACATCGCAGTTAAGACTTAAGAGCCTTAAAGACATTACCTGGTTTTGCTCTCTTGTAGAGAAGTCTTGCACATGCACTTATTATTTACTAAGTGAATAACATTTCTGTCTGGTTTTATAAAAAATAGAGTTAATAATTTTTCTTTTTTCAAACTGTTCTTTTCTCCAAAGTCTTTTTTTGTTGGCACTTTTTCATTGTAAAATGTAACTACAAAAAAACAAATGTTGCGAGACATACAAAAGAAACATTGTTTTACTATACATGCAGTATATACACTAGTATCAAGTATCTTCTAGTTTAATTTAAGGGACTATGAGATGAGATAATTAATAGTATTGAACTATAAAAATCAATTAAATAAGCATACGGTTAGAGTAATAGAAAACAAAAAGGTCATGATGTCTCATGTCGTTAAGTTACGTACATGTGTGATTTGGTGGGGTTACTTGGCTGTTGGCAGACATTCTTCTCGGATGAATCTGAATCTTTCTTTTGGGACGTTCTATTATTTCCATTAATTAGAAACCTCGTACTCGTCTCTAAAGAAAAATAAATCTATTTTTTCTTCTGGTTTTTAGAAAATGAATATAGTAATAGGCTCTTTCCCATAGAAAATTAATAAATTTAATCGATCATGTAAAATTACTACGAAATATAACGAGAGATTGTAACATATACTGTACATCTTTAGTTAAATTTTCCAAAAATACTAAAATTTTATCGTATCTCTAAATATCTTCAATGTAGTCAAAGTATATATACTGTATTTATTGTAGTCAATACATAAGTTGTTATATTCAGTCGCGTCCTATGTTATATATTTTATCGGTTAAGCATGTGAGTGTGATCTGGTGGGGTCTTTTACCAAATTCTTCAGAGTAGTATCGTATTTCTCTTTTTGGACGTTTTTGTATACAATCTTGCATCATCAGAACCCGAGAACATATAATAGTTAATTTTATCGATGTTACGTAATACGTAATATCATTTTAATATTTGTAATATAAAGTACTAGTAAATAATGATCAAAATTATATGAAACATCATGTATTTCCCATAACAGCCTTCCATTACGTGTTTGAATATTTCTATAACCCTTTGT
Organism: Erysimum pusillum; assembly: GCA_900406355.1. Lineage (NCBI taxonomy): Eukaryota > Viridiplantae > Streptophyta > Magnoliopsida > Brassicales > Brassicaceae > Erysimum > Erysimum pusillum. Next base: position 2,511 of record OVBW01001499.1, on the reverse strand, counting down.
TTTAAGCTTCAAAAATAATACTGTTCTATTTTAGATATGAATGCAAGCTAAATCAGAGGTTTCAGAGGCTCATGAGGTCAATTTCAACCTACTCAAACCAAATTAGTATGTCGAAAGTGAAAACATCTTTAGGAAACAGACAAAGTAGAGAGAAATGAGATCATCTCATCTGCACATTAAATTTAATATGTTTTGAAATTGAAAACTAAAATGAAATTACCAATTCAAAAAATTTAAAATTTATAAACTCTCTTAGGCTCTTAGCAGAATCTCATTTATAACATGTACAATATATTCCGATGGTTCAAATAGCTTCGTTATAGCCAAATAGTTTATTTTTCCCAACTGATCAATTAATCAATGGACATAAAATAGTTGAAGAAATAAAATACAAAAACATGAATTAATAGTTAATCAAATTGAGTATTAGTGATTCAGCAGTAAGTTTCAGCATGGGACCACAAAGAAACCCTAAATGGATATGTGCATGCTAATGAATGTACATTTGGTCTTCCTTTCGAGTTTTCACATTTTCAAAACGACTAATTTTATATATAGATATTTAACCACTCATAGGTGGGCCAGTGGTAGGATTGATTTCGGGTTGAGGGTGAGATTCCCAATACTCCCGGGTTCGAATCCCCACGGCTGCAAACATCTTAAGTGGCCACCGCAGAAAAATTTAACATTGGGCTATGCGGCCTCCAGGAACCACTCTTGTCGCCTTCGGGACTCACGCCAAGCCTTCGGGCTAGTGGGCTAGTCAGACCCACTAGGCTTTGGATACCTGTATTATCAAAAAAAAAAAAAAATTTATATATATTTTTGAAAATATTTTGTTGGTTTCTTAAAACTATATATAAGCACATTTCTTCCCCCACATTCTACATCTTTTCCTCTCTTCAATCTCCAAACACAGAAGTCATCTTTTGTTTTTTGTAAGAAACTCTTTCTTTTGATCTTTCTTTCGTCTACCGTTTTAAACTTCTTTCTTTCTTCTCATAGTAGATCACTTTTCCAACTGACATTTTCATTTTATTTTGAAAGAAAACGCATAGATTTATCAGGACTTCCAAACGAAACATTGTCTCTTCAAGAAACTAAGGTATCAGACTATCAGCCATGTAAAATGCATCTAGTTTGTTCCTCTTGTTATTATAAAAATAACTGATCAAAATGTTAACTAAAAGTTAAGTTATATGTGTATACGTATATAATGTTGTTATTATTCAAATTAATCAGGATGGAAGATCATCTGTCTTACGGTGAGTGTGCTGGTGGCAAACGATCAAAAGGCCTTGTTTTACAGTTGTTTCTTTTCATTTTAGCGGTTGTGTCTTAATCTAAATCAATAAAAGAATTTTTCATTACTAGAGGTTGAATTTTCAACCATTTCTTATAACTCTATCGCTTCAGTAGAGATATTACAGTATTAAAATTCTTCTACCAACAAATAATTGAACCTATATATTTTTTTTAAAAAAAAAAATTTGCTTATGTTTTGCTCACTTTTGCTTATATTTTGTTTAATTTTTGTCAGCTTTTTTTATTTTTTTCAAACTTGTCAACAATTTTAATGTATTGCATATTAAAAATATTGAAATTCACTTTATAAATGTAATTACTTATCATAATAACTTAATATATAAACAAAATTAAAAAAGTTTTTGTCATATAAAATTTTGTTAAAAATGAGTTTTTTCGCGACATTGCGGGAAATCATAACCTAGTTTCATAAAATAATAATTATTTAAAAATAAAATTATGATTATTTAGTTGAAGAAAAATATCATCAACATTTTAACAAAATAATATGTATTAACAAGAACAAAATTTACTGATAAATTTTACTTGTTAATTTGATCGGTATTATAACATCAGTTGACAAGGTTGGACGAAAGTTTTCCTAAGGTAAGCGATCCAGTTCATGTTAATCTAACTACCATTTTGATAGGGTTTGGGCCTGCATAAGTAATACTTAGTCGGATTACATGGAGAGTACCAGACATGAGTTTGGAAGAGTTTTGGCTGGTTATCAAAAGAATCCATAACCTCAAACGAGATGAGAAAATTGTACCCATGAACCACATACATATTGGCTTTGACAACATTGACAAACTCATACTTTGTACACTCCTTTTCGTTGTAGCCTTCAAGTGATTGCTGAGACAGCCTCATTAGTAAATCCCTATTTGTTTCTGGCTTCTCAACGAAACAATGTTCATTGAGATCAACCGGTCAATAATTGAATAGACACTGGAACAATGTGAAATCGATATCGAACCCCTATAACAATCAACTCTCAGTAGTTTCACAAACAATTTTAAATAAAACACTGAATGATTTATATCATACCATCATTATACCTCGTTTTCTTCTATTTGTAAGTTCATCATGTGGAGTTCTTGCTCAATTGTATACTGAGGCTCATCTTTCTCGGTTCTTGTAACGTATGGATAATCCTCAAGTTGAAATTCATCAGGTGCACACATCAAATATGTATGAGAAAGA
>OVBW01001497.1:0-14804 GCA_900406355.1 Erysimum pusillum | reverse complement strand
TGTTTGTAGCTTGGCTATGGACATTGAGGAGTGGGTTTACTCTCAGCTAGACGACAATACTCACTTCCTTCACAGAGTTACTCGGTTGATTGGGGTTAGAACCCCGCGCGTAGCGCGGATTCTCACCTAGTAATATATATACTAGTGTTTTTAAAGAAAGAAATATATAACCGAACCGATTAAACCAAAACATTCAGTTCTCGGTACCGAGACTTAAGGAGAGATGTAACCGAATGAGAAAATCAATTTGCCATCTCGGTTTTTGTTTTAGTTTGGTTCGACAAGCCATAACAGATCGGGTTTCTTGGTTTAAAGGGTAAACATATAAAAACTAAAAACCCCTAGATTATATTATTCTCTCATCCTACCAAAAAAAACATCATTTTCTCCTTTCTCTCTTTCTTTCATGATCTTTTCTCTTCTTCTTCCATTTTCTTTCTCTTATTTCGTCTCCTTCTCTGCCGCACATCGATTCTCTAGGTGTTGATCTATCTTACTCTGTCACGGATCTTGTGGCAGTTCACACGGTGAGGCTAGAAAGAGAGAAGCGGTGGCGACGAGAGCAGATCTGTCACGGATCGGTTGCAGCGAGAGCATATATGTTGCGGATCGGTGGCGGCGAGAGCAGATCCGGTCTATAGGAAGAGAGTCGCTGTAGTGACCCATATTCAGAAGTAAGATGATCAAGGACCTAGTGACAAAAACAACTCGGAAAAGAATTAATAAAGGACAACTCTGAGTTAGTACGGGCAGTTCATGAGAGCATAAAGGAGCTACGAAAATCATAAGGAAGTTAAGGGAATATTTAGCATCTTGGAAAATATTTTGGCAAAGACACCATCGTCGGGAGTGGTCATCGGGCCGGTTACGAAAGACCCAAGATTTACGAAAGCTTGCAGAAAGTTATTGGAAGACCGAATGAATTCAAGAAAGATAGATGGGAGCAAGAGAAGAGTTGTAGAGGCCAAGGGAAACAAAGAACGAAGTGACGAGTGTTCAGAACAAAAATCTGTTAATTTCGGTACATGGCCGGACGGACGGACGGACGAGGAAGCAAACCGAACGCCGGCCGAGCAACCTTGGGTTTATATAGCTGTTCGTCTTCCCATTTTCTTATATATGTTTTTTGAATGATGAAAAACTATATAAAGTTTAAGTCTTTTGGTATAATTTAATACCATATATTTATTATTCTTTATTTTAAGTAAATTTGAAGTTACTAATGAAAGTTGTTTTTGTTTTTCCTTGAAAAGTGTAAGCGAAGTTTCAGCTACAGAAATAACGGCTGAGCCTCTACAAATTGAATCTGGAGTTTAAATCTTGTGGTAATGAAATTGAGAGCTAAAGTAAAGTTTTGTATACTTACTTTTCTACCATGTCTTAAGAGAGTGGAGAGCTGTGTAACAAATAGAAGTAGTCATATTTGAATGATTTCTTTCATTTGTTGATCTTTTCTCTAATCTATTTCTTTAATAACTTCTCAGCTAAGTTGATTCATACATAATTTTGTACTTTTTTAAGAGACCAAGCTTATAACTTGATTGCTTTAATGACAAAAACTAATATAAATTTTGATCGAATGTTTAGTTTACTGTTTTGTGTGCAAATGTAATTTATTTAGCTAATTGTTTTTTTTTTTGTTGATCACTACACTAATATTTAGGTAAGAAGAAAACCTAAAAGTGAGCTTACAAGTACATAATTAAATTGCCTTTTTTGCATTGATTTTTCTTTAAACCCTCTCCAATCTTTACATTTTTTTTCCTATAAGTAGAATACAAAATGGAAAACAGATGATGCAAGAAAATGCGAGCTAAAAAAGAGAAAATTACAAGTATTTTTTTAGGTGTTGGCGTGTTACAATTCAAATGATATTGTTGGTATGGCCATGGAAACTTGCTTGATGGTAACAATGGAGACTCTACATCATCTTTTACTTCTTCTTCTTGCTTCTTTTGTATCAGATGAGTGTTGAGACTACTCTCTTCTATCTGTTTCACACAATGAAAAACTCAGTTTAACATGTTGGAACCATATAATTCTTGGATTTGTGTTTTTAGTTGTTACGTCCATGACTGCGGTTGTTGTCAAGAGATCTTCACATTCGTATATATACTTCCAGCAGTTAATTATTAAAGATTTTGAGACTTGAACACACTACAGGAATATTGAGTATTTATAGCACTATACAATAGCGTTTGTGGTCATTATGCTATCGTTTGTATACCTCTGAACTTTACATAGCGTTTCTACCGTGTTGAAACGCTATGATATGGTTAGCGGTATAATTTTTTCCAATTGGCGCTAGCTACAGTTAGAAAATTTTTAGGGGTTTTTCCTTTTTGCCTCCTTTACACTTAGAAAAAAATTGGGTTTTTCCCCTTTGCCTCCTATTTACTCGATATTCACTAAGCAAACCCTAAGCAGATTTCTGCTCGTCGCTCCTCTTTCCTCTCAGAAATATCTTTGCTCGCTCCGCCACAAATCTCAGAAAGAACCCTAATCTGACTTCTCTTTGCTCGCTCATCTTCCTCGGCTGCATAATCGAGCTCCTCTTCCTTGTTTTTGCTCGCTCCTATTCATTGTCTATGACCCAATCGAGCTCTTCTTCCTTGTCTTTGGTCGAATCCGTACTGTATCGAAGGTGAAACTCTTGATTTTTGAACAAAAATCGTTCTTATACATGTCTGCGACCCAATCGTTCCTCGTCTTTGGTCGATTGATTACTCTTTTTATTTGCAGGAATATTTCAGTTGAGATGTTTCTTCTAACTCATTCCGTGAAAGGTACATATGAAATCGATTTCTTGTTTTTGTTTCAATTTGTAGCGAAAATCCAATTACTGATTTTAGTTTATCGATTTCTAATTGTTGCTTTTCTTTTGTAGTTCGATTTAAGCAAAAGAGAACAAACTTTATCAGGTATATCACTCAAATTTGATTAAGTATTCTATCAGATCGATTCGTGAGAATGATTCCTCATAAATTTCCTTTTCGATTTCTTTCTCTCCTCCTCTCCGATTTTCGTAGATCTATCCTTGAATCTAACTGTGCGGCTTCGTCAGATGCAAGATCTGTTGATTAGGTGAAATCTCTGCTTAACCTTTTGGATTTATTTAGGGAAAAGATGGCTGGAGAAGGTGAAGAAGATGTACCTAGAGACGCTAAGATTGTGAAATCTCTGCTTAAGTCAATGGGTGTGGAAGAGTACGAGCCTCGTGTGATACATCAGTTTCTGGAATTATGGTACCGGTATGTTGTTGAAGTGTTGACTGATGCTCATGTTTACTCAGAGCATGCTAGCAAATCTAACATTGACTGTGACGATGTTAAGCTCGCTATTCAATCCAAAGTTAACTTCAACTTCTCACAGCCATCTGCAATTGTTGATGATTCCTTGTTCTATGTTATTGAGATTCTTGTCTGAAATTAGATGTGATATGGCCAGTCCTTTGGTAATTGCTAGGTGAATCTTTAGAGAATTATTATCCATCTTCTGATTTTAAAATATCACAACAGTTTTTGTTGTTGTTGTTGTTGTTGTCTGATTTAATGTTCTTGTTGTATCGTTTTGTGTTGTGGATCTGAATTCATTGACCTTTCTCTCTGATTGCTATATAGCTTTTTGTTTTGTGTCGATTTACATCTACTTTGATTAGATCTGAATGCTTCGATTTCATGGATGTTCTGTTTCTAGCACGTTTGCCACCAGTCATCAATTTTCCGACGTTATGGATTCCGCAATGTGGTTCAGACTTGATAATTTTCTATAGATTTCAGTGCTTGTGAATCTCTCCTTAGATTTTTGTATCTATTGAGCTCTTGGATTATCCCTTAGAAGTATGATCTCTACCTGCATCTTTTAATATAATTGAACTGCTTTAGTCACACATTGTTGAGATCTGACGTTGGCATTTGCAGGAAAACGGAGTTAAAAGCATCAAGATGAAGGCACTCATTCTTGTTGGAGGCTTCGGCACTCGGTTGAGGCCATTGACTGTCAGTTTCCCCAATCCTCTTGTTGATTTTGCAAATAAACCCGTGATCCTTCATCAGGTAAACTGTTTTCAATTTCAAGTTCTTACCTGGTTTCTATATGAACAAAGTATTCAGATATACTTTGACTGAAGTAAATCTTTTTTTCTTTGTTAGTATTTACTTTTAAGACCTATGTTTTAACGGAAGCATGTATTCTTCTGTAGATAGAGTCTCTTAAGGCAGTTGGAGTTGATGAAGTGGTTTTGGCCATCAATTACCAGCCAGAGGTGAAATGCTTGGTGCTGTTCACAGAATTATGGAGTCTTTGTTCAGAAGATACAAGCCGATTGATCACGTTAGCCTTAGTGTTGGTGCTACTCACTCTAGATTCATTCCTCTCAAGTCAATATGCCTTTATGTGATGAATAATTGTGGTGAAGTATTAATGTTGTTTTCATCGATGAGTAAAAGCTCCAGACCCATCATAATATTGCCTCTTGTGTGATTGCGAGCCTCCCAAAAGGGAATCAATCGGCATGAGATTTCTTCATTGAAAAAATCCTCTTCAAGATTATCGAAAGTTGGTGTGGCGATAAGTTTGGGAGAGACGTTGTTGTGTGAAGTCAACATAGCTACTTTTTATATTTTGGGCGTTAGAGATTTGGATGAGATGGCTGTAACGAGAATATGGGGTTTATATAATCTTCTGAGAGAAAGGCCATAATTGTGGATGTTGTGGATAAATCATTGAATTGAGAGGAAGAGTTGTGCAATTAAGAACAAGAAGTGGTGAATTGAGAAGAAGAAGAGGTGTGTAATTAAGAAGAGGAAGTGGTGACGATGGGTAAGGGGAATCCGTTTTTTTTCTCTGTTTCGTGGTCGTGACGATTGATATAATGGAGAAGAAAACTCCGACGTTATAGATTTATTGGGCTGGATGGGCTTATATTAAAGTGTAGATTTGGATGTCGATGTAATTCATGATGTGAAGTGTAGTTTTGGGCTTGTATTAAAATCTATAATTGGGTTTCAAATAAGATTTATAATTCATGATGTTGGGTTTCACATAAGATTTTTAATTCGTGATGACTAAATAGGAAGTGGTGACGGCGGAAGGAGAATCATAATCCGGTGAGAATCTAGCAACGAAGAAGGAGAAGAAAAAGATGAGAAGAAGGATTCATGGTTTTTGGGTAAAAGCTTAATAGAGTGCTCCAATGGGGTTGGTTAGTTTTAGCTTCGTTGTTGCTTGAATTCAAAATCTTAGGGATTGTTTTTTTGCTGATGTTCTCTTTGATATATAATTTGGTTTCTTCGCTGCAACAATGTTCTTTGGAGATTAATCTCTGGAGCCCCTCCGTACAACAGAAAAATCGAAAATGTATGTAATTAAAATCGAAAATGGACTCCCCTTATAAAACTTCATTTCATTTTTATTTAATTTTAAATCGAAAATGCGGGAAAAGACGAGTAAGGGTTTAATGAATCTTAGTAATTACGAATCAACCAAGCAAAAATCGGATCCCAATTGGGTTATCCACCCATCCTCACTCGAATCCGTTTGCAGCCCAAAATCGATTCTAGATCCTGAATATTAACGGATCCGGTGTGAAAAAATAAAGCGGCCCAAAGTCCTAATTTCATTTTCCCTCAAATCGCGCATCTCTCCCTCATTCCCTCACATTTCGACTAGAAACCCTAAATCCGACAAAAAACCACCGGAACCCGTTATTCAATTCCGACAAATCCAACCTCGTCTGTCTCTTTTGTTGGTTTCTTCTTCTTCTTCCCATTATCCTCTTCCTCATTATTTGGCGTGTGTGTGTTTGTGTGTTTGCTCTGAAATGTCAAAGCGTAAGAGCAAACAGAGAGGAGGTGCGACTAAGAAGGCAAAAAAATTCAAATCCGGCTACAGAAGAAGTAGTAGGAGAAGAATTGAGTTCGGAAAGGGAGTCTATTTGAATGACAAAGAGTAAGAGCAAACAGAGAGGAGGTGAGACTAAGAAGGCAAAAAATTCAAATCCGGCTACAAAAAAAGTAGTAGCAGATGAATTAAGTTCGGAAAGGGAGTCAAGTTCTGGTTCCAAACATGAGGAGATGACTGCATCATCAAATGTATGCAATTAAAATCGAAAATGTATTTGTTGTTGAGTCGAATTTAGAATCAAAATAAGTGGTATTCTAATTGTTAGGAGAAATAGCATTGTTTTGAAACTAGGTTTGATAGTGTTTTGTTTGATTTGGTTTGAGAAAATAGTTTTTGTCTATGTATCTGTTATGTGGCTTTTACGAGTTTCAAAGGAGAAGTAGCATTGTTTTGAAACTGGTTTGGATTAGTAGGTTTGCATTTGTTTGGCAAAGTAGTATTTGTGTTGGACAACTAAGTATTATAGAGTTTAAGTATGTTGAAATTATCTTTGTATTGCATGACAGTGGACCAAACCAACCTCTGGAGTTTTTCTTCGACATCAGTCAGTATACGAAATTTGTAAGATTCAAACAGGGTGTCATGTGTACAAGACTATTGATCTTTTAAAGACAGAAGAATATGCAGAAGAGTTGAAGTGGTTCACAAGTCACCCTCAATTATGTCACATATTCCACATGCCTCAAGATAAAAGCTGAAAGCTGATGGGACTATGGATGCTACTTCTCTGCATAGTAGTAACTGAGGAGAAGACAATGAAGTGGTTTATGGTGAATGACACTCCTATTCGTTAATCTTTGAGGGAGCATGCACTTATTTCGGGATTAGACTACAAAGAGTATCCAACTAACATGAACAAGTTGGGGAGCAATAGGTTCAAGGAGAAACACTTTAAGAATGTGAAGTATATAACATGTGCAAAGGTGAAAGCAAAGCTATTAAAGATGAGTGAATCTAGAGAGCAGTTGAAGATGACTGTTCTTTATTTCCTGTGCACTGTTATCAGAGGAATGTCCAAGGCGGATAGATCCATAGATCCTTTGATACTGAGAGTGGTCGATGATCTCGAGGTGTGTAGGGATTTTCCATGCGGGCGATTGACTTTTGATGAGACTTTGAAGGAGATTAATCATGTGAAGAGCCTGGTGAAAGTCACAAGTCACTGAAAATAAGACTTATACTTTTCTAGAATCCATAATCCCTTTAGAGGTAAATGTTACATTTACTTACAATTAAAATAATTANTTTTTAATTTGTTTTTTTTTTTTTTTTTGTAGTTTCTGGCGTTCGAGTGCATTCCCAAATTGACAAACGTATTTCGAGAACCGGTAACTCATGGAGAAGGTTGCCCACGGATGTACCACTGGAAATTTGCATGAAAAGACATGAGAGGCTATCCACTTGAAGAAATTGTTAGAATGAGCATATACTTTAATTTTATTACTATCCATTTGTTATAACGAGTATTTAATTTAATTTGCAGGAGATTCAAAGCATTTTGGTACCTACATTGGAAGAGGAACCTATGATGGCTCCACTACAAGAAAAAGGGTGTATTCCAACAGCTCTATTAGTCGGTAATTTGTAGGAAATACTTGTTTCCAATAAATTTTCAATAAAACATATATTTGTTGGAATATGATCGTTGGAAAACTGTATTTGTCGCGAATTTGTTTGAAACGTTTCCATCGAATAATTGATATGGCTAATTCGTTGGATTTTTCTGATAACTTATTTGTTGAACATTTGTTGGAATTTACCATGAAATTTCTAACGGATTTTTCCAACGTATATATTTGTGGGAAATTTAGTGATAATTTGCAACGGATATGCAAGAAATCGGAAGGCTTGTTTATGGGAAATTACTGATAAAATATTTGTTGAAATGTTGTTGAAACATTTTATTGGAATTTTGTGGCAAATTTCCGATGCTTTATTTGTTGGAATTTCATAGATAATTATTGATAATTTAATTGTTGGAATTTTGTGGCAAAATTTTGATGCTTTATTTGTTGGAAGTGTGTGGCAAATTTTCGATATTTATTTGTTGGAATTTCATAGAAACTTATTGACAATTTAATTGTTGGAATTCTGTAGCAAATTTTCGATGCTTTATTTGTTGGAAGTTCATAGCAAATTATTGATAATTTAATTGTTGGAAGTGTGTGGCAAATTTCTGATGCTTTATTTGTTGGAACTTCATAGAAAATTATTGATAATGTTATTGTTGGGAATTTATTGAAACATTTTCTTGTAAATTTGTGAAAAATTTCTGATGATTTTATTGTTGAAATTTTATTGAAAATTACCAAGAACCAATTATCAAATTTTATTGTTGCAATATTCTAAAAATTACCAACAAATTATCCAAAGCCACCGTTCTCTGTTTCAAACCGTTCGTTTGCACTCTGATTCCGGCCGACGTCGGATTTTCTGGCGTCCGACGTCGGTCGGCCCCCTTTTCTCTTTCCTTTCGTTTTCCATCTTGTTTCTGTATTCCGGTTCATGTTATTGATTCAAGATTTCATCGTCATCATCTTTCTCTCTTCTCGAGAGCGTAGTTTTCCGATCCAAATCCAGCGATTGTGTCGGAACCGTATCGGTGCCTTTCCGTTAGGTTTAAATCCCGACGGCTTCCCATGTTTCTGGTTTGATTTCTTTGGTCTCCAACATCATCGAGACCATTATCATGACTCTCATGACTCTCTTTTCTCCAAATTGAGAAAGGATATTCAGATCTGGATTTGGGATCCAGGATATTCGAATTACAAAACTGAAAGTGGTGGATTAAGACCTTTTACTAGTCATACATACGGAAGTCTCTTTGAGTTTGTGTCGGAGATTTGCATTTTGGTTCTCCCTCGATCGAAGACATCACTAATTCTCTGCATTGCTGTTGGTATTCTCTTCCATTTGATGTTTCTTTCTTTTGGTATTACGGAGTTGCTGTTGAAATTCAAAACTCGGGATATCAATCTCAGATTTGAGGATGTGATGGCAATTCCACTATCCGACCAACTTGCTGCTTTCGTACATGATTGTTTGGGTGGTGTTTCTTTTAATTTTGTGATGGAATTATGTCTGCATCAATTTGGCTTTTGTTGGACTGAAACAACTGCAAATAGAGAAGAGACAAAGGAAGTGATACCTCGGATGAAGAATCATCTGATCTCAGAGAACAATCATCGCGAATTGTTGGAGAAAGAGAGATTGGCTTTGGAACTGGAGAAACAATACACAGTTGTGGCTCTGCAACCGTTGCATTGTTGTTACACCCACACAAAAGAGATTCAGACTCAGAGAAACAAGAAAAATTGGGTTTTACTCACGGTGAGACAAGTGCTACGGGGTCTTCGTGAGAGGTTCATATGTGGAGATTTACATCAAAGTACTGGACTAAAAGCTTTGAAGATATGTCTACTAAATGGGCAGATGAGGATATTGGAAAGTTCAATAGTAACGAAAAAGGAAACCATGGTCATTAACGAGCAAAGATGCATTCGGTGTTTCAAAACACATGGTCAAGAACCATTTCAAACAACATATCATAATTTTCTTTCAATTAAAGTGATGCGGAAAGCATTTAGGAGTTTCATCTATATGATGATAGCCTGTTACGAGTGTATGAAGAGGAGACTTAACATATTTTTTCTGTTGCCCGTAAGGCTTTTGCTGGAAAGCAGGGTTACTTCCACTTCTTCATCGAAATTGGATTTCAATTTCCTTTATTTGTTTCAATGGTTGTATTTGAATGGTTTCGTGTATCATGTATCATGTAAAACTTTTATGAAATAATATATTTGATTTGCCGAAAAAAAAAAAATAATAACCAACAAATTATAAATAAAAATAAATAATAAAATTAAAAATCATAATAATAAAACATTTAAAAATATCCAAGACACTTAAACATCCAAACTTAATAATCCAAATTAAATGCTTAAAATCTTCATGAAACAAAATTACTAATTTAATTCAAAGAGCTTCATTGGTGTTCATCGTTGCTCTCATGGAAGGTGGAACTTCATTTGGAAACTTGTTTAGCATCATAGTAGTCCAGAATTCAACATCTTTAACCTTTAGTCTCAAGATACATTTCTTCATAATTTGGAGATGCATCAATAGTAGGACGATCTGCTACCGGAATTGAACCATAACCAAATTTCTTGCCTTTCTTCACTTGAACTTCCTGGATTTTCAAAATTGCATATTACTTCACATTACATATAAAGTATTAAATACATAAAATATAATGAAAAAAATAAAAATTAAGTTTTAGCATTTTACCCCTTGGTAAATAGCATCAATTTCTTCTTGTGTAAGATGGTTAGGCTCCGAAGTATCATCATCATCATTGTCTCTTTGAGTGAGAATTTGCTCCTCCATGTTTCGACACTTTTTTGCGATCAACTCAGCTTTTTTGCACACAAATACACCATCAGACTTTCTCTTATGGGTTGCTTCCATAAAAGTAACCATATCTGGGAGCTCTCCTGTCACCTTATTACGCTAAACAGTTTTGAAACACAAACAAGTCATTATAGAAAACTTGAACTTGGATTTAAAAAAAAAATGAATTGATCGTATGCAAACAAATTACCATCTCTTCTCTTCTCTGGACATATGGCATTGATCCACATGTGTGCTTAGCCATCCCTAAACCGCCACGTTCGCTCTTCTTATTTTTGTAGTTGGTTTTGCTTCTCTCGATATTTTTCTCGTTTTCCCAGTAAGCAATAAGACCAAGCCAAACAGAACTCTTCATCCATTGAGGCTTCTCCTTATCTTGCTTCCATGCATTTTTCCATTCATGGACATATCCCAGCAAACGAGATGCACACAAAGTGTCAAACTTATCACGGACAAGTGTAGTTATCTCATAACGCCAATTATACTTTTGATACAAGATCAAATAAAAAGAATGAAAATTAAGTAAATAAAAATGTGTATCAAGTAATACTAATCACATTGCAACCATCGAACTACTTTCTAACCGGCGACTTCAGATGCTCAAACACGTTCGTGTTTCTAAGATCTCAATGGGTAAGTATTAATTAAAAAATAAATGTTAAATAAAAAAATCGTTAGATCCATATCAATTTGTCACGTTCGTCTTTAGAGTTTGATTGCTAAAACTTTGGAAAAACAATTTTTTAAAACACCAAATATATAGTTAACTACCTATAAAACTCCTGGTGCATGATTAAGAAATCATAATCACAAAATGACTTAAAGAAGAAACAGAATGAAGTTTTAAAATAACATACCGCAAAAGCTTTAAACCAACGTAATTTGGTATCGCCTGAGAGTGTTGACCAATTAGGAGCTGATAACATGGGATTTTCGCCCATTTTAGCTATGTCTTTAGGCCTGCACGACCTTCAGATCGAAGTAATTGCTCGAGAGTCACTAAATCTGCCGGATCCGTTGAGTCTTGTCCATTTGTAAGCGTCTCTGGTACTTGAGACGGTTCTCCAGTTTCTGTAGGGGAGTCACTCAACAGTTGAGAACTCGATCCCAAGAGATTTTGATCCATCATTGGTCTATAAGCCATATAGTCATCCCAAGTCCCCACCATATCTACATGGGTTCATGAAATAATATAAGACACTAAATAGCAAAGTACGAAATTAACGAACCACTTCATCCAAACAGCTTATGATCTAAAATATAATAGAACTACTTGTTGAGAAGAAAAAAAGAACGATATTAGACCTGTAGAACAGAAGAGTTACGGTGGCTAGAAGGAAGAGTCGTAATAATTAAAATTGGAGTGATTGATGAGTCCCAAAATTACCGTTTTCTATATAGGATTTAGGTTTGTATATTGAGTCAACTAACTTATATTAGGTAGAATATAGGTCTATATGCTTTACTTAGTGTATTACAGGTCTGAGAAGCAAATATTCGAAAAGGAAGAGTTTTTGATCAATTTGGATGCAAATATACATATGAAGATGCAGAGTCGAGCAGACCCATCAGAAGTATGGCCTCAGACGAAGACCTTCCCACCGTTGGATCGTGCTAATATTTGACACAAGATAGCTAAGGGAGTTAGCTTTCATCTCCAAGTGGTTTGAAGGAAATCCAATGGTGCAATCAAGAGTTATGGCCGATTTACTGAAGACAGGTCAACCCGCTGACGAAGCTGACGCAGACGGGAGTCGGGATCGACCGGTCCACACTTGGGATCGATCGATCCCATGAAGAATCGCGGCCCAAGCCTATTTTGCCTCCTCTCCAAGACTTTCCATTTCTTTTGTTTCCTTTTGTTGCTCTCCCCTTTTCCTATATAAAGAGGGCTCGCCCCAATGTATTTACACACCTCAGAGAGCATTAGCTCTCTCCTTTAGAGAGAAATAAATATTTTAGCATTAGCTCTCTCCTTTATATTTGTGTTCATCTTTGTTCTTGTCTCTATGCTCGATTAGTTAGCTTATTAGGTTAGGGTTTCGGAAAGGATGTTGTGAATAAAATTCATTTAGGTTGTTAGTTTGGGAATCTATTTTCTTGTTCTTCATCTATTGTTTCTCTTAATGCTAGGACTTGATTGATCACCTCGTTCTAGATCCTAGGTCGATTATCGTGGCATCAGNGCTTTAACCTAGACTAAAACCAATATTGATTTTTGTCTTAGCTTAACTTTAATCCCATAGATTCGTAGTGTAACTTATCGGTCCCTGTGGATTCGGCCCTAAAGTGCTACAACTGATTACCGTACTTGATCCGGTAGTTTGCATACTTAGGTTTATTATTTGACCTACGATCAGTGATTGCTAAGTGATGATTATTAGGGTTAATGACGGAGGCTAGGTCTTTTATAATAGATTTGGTAACTAAATTGTCCAAAATTAGAAGCGGCAATTTTAAGTTTTTTACAAAATAATAAGCGGCAATATTAAAAAGAATGTATTTCAAAGATAATTAAGCAACTTATCACTTTGTCGTTTTGATCCGTGTAGACGTGTACGTAGTTTTAATTCCATATATGATGGCTTTTATTTTTTATTTTTTTATATTTTTTTTTGATAAACAACTTTTATTAATTAGTACACTTGTTATATCTTATAAGATCAATATGATTGTTTGGAATCATAAATACAATCCGATCCTTACCACACTCTCCATCCCTTACCTACTTGTGAAGACTGTTCCCGTTGCTTGGACTTTCCCAAAGCATCAATTCGGCTGTTGAACGGTTTATTTGGTTGGTGTTATTAGGTTTGATCGCATTATAGTTTATGACCAACCTAAAACGTGATCTCATCCATGGAGTTTGTAAAAGAAAAAAAAAATAGAATCTTATAGAACTCTCTCACTAGCTCTCTGTTTTTTCTCTCTCTCACGAAGAAGATAAATCTTGAACCTTCTCGTTTTTCTTATCACACTATCAAAGAAGCTTCGAGCCTTTCTTCTCTTATATATGAAAAGGCATCGTCTCTCGTCTCTCGTCTCGTGCAGCTAGCCAGATGACTCTTTATTTCATAAGAGATGATGAGATCCTCTGTTCCCGACAGAGTGTTTGCTGCACTTAGTCACTCGTCTGCTTCTTTAAGAGATTAAAGTATAGTGTTCAAGTCTTGAATATTGTTAGTTTGTTACTGTGTAGTTGTACTAGGGTAGGCAATCCAATGTAGTTGTTGTTTCATGTCATTTTTTAATTTGTTGTTCATTAATTGTGAGAAACCCAAACCCGTATACGCTTTCGTTTTGATAAAGTAAACGACCGTATGTAACCAAAAAAATTGGCAATCCGGTTTTTCGGTTTGGTTCCAAGTTCGTTTTTTTTTTTTTTTTTACTGTATTTGTAATAACCCGCCCCGTGGGACCCGCACAGCGCTGCAGCGCATCGACCCTAACCCCTCTCTTGTGGCACCCTCCTGGCCCACATGCCCTCTTGGCCCACAAGTAGGCGCATCAATAACATACTTGTGGGCCAAGAGGGCCTGTGGGCTAGGAGGGTGCCACAAGAGAGGGGTTAGGGTCGATGCGCTGCAGCGCTGTGCAGGTCCCACGGGGCGGGTTGTTACAGTATTGGTTTTACTAGAATTCATAAATCTAATTCTTAGAACAAGTTATTTCCCTTGCTCTTGTGGTTAGTTTTGCATTCGGTGAGTGGTTGTGTCGTTAACTTTGTTTGGTGGGCACCTACCTTTGCCTCTATATATTGATTGGTTTCACTATGGATTTGTTGGTTTAATTTATGCAGTTTCAGAGAATCAAAAAAGTTGGAATCATAAATACACTCCTAACCACACTCTCCATCCCTTACCTCCTTATGAAGACTTTGTTCCCGTTGCTTGGATTTTCCCAAAGCATCAATTCGGCTGCTGAACCATCCAAACTTCTCGAAATCATGCTATTAAACATTTCTTTTTCTCCAATTTCTCATCGAATTCCTCATTCCTCTCTAATTTCCACAACCCCACTTCAAATTTTGCTCCAAAACCGAAAACCCATCTCCCAAAATCTCATCTCTCCGCTGACCTGCCCACTGTATTACCGACTCATAAGCTTTACGGCAACAAGAACATAGCTTTATTCATAAACAAGAGGCATAAACAAGAGGCACCCATACTACACTCCACAAGCTCTCCTTTGATTCGATTTCGGAAATTTCAGTTCTGATTAATTATGGAAACTGGTGACATTGATTTGGTGGCCATAAATGAAGCCACGTGTTTCCTTTAGACCTCCCTAACGTTTATTTGCCTCGTCAAATTTAAGGCCCTTCTAGTTTTTTTTTTTGGGCTAAAAGGCGCACGATTTCTTACTTGCTTAAAAACAAAAATAAAAAATAAATCCATTTACTCTTCTTTTTTCGCCAAATCCATCTACTTTTCGTTGATTCTGATATAGTCCATATTTTACCCTCCATCTATACTATTTAGGATGTGTTT
>OVBW01001494.1:0-14815 GCA_900406355.1 Erysimum pusillum | reverse complement strand
AAAAAAAAAAAAAAAAAAAAAAAAAAAAAAAAAAAAAAAAAAAAAGGTATGCGTTGAGGGAGAGAGCTCGAACTGGAGCTCCTTGTCTCCCATGTCGCTTGGGTGGAAGAGATGTGCTGCCTCTGCTTAACCCTAAAACATCGATATATTCCAATCGCATCAAGCTATTGGATTTGATAAAAGAAAAAACCAATTTTGATCACATAAGAGTGTCAACAAAATGGTGTCACTTGTGTTTCAATATCTCAAACTTCTCTTGAGTTTCTTTGATTTTTTGGATGTTATTCTTTATTATTGTAGACTAGATATATGAGAATCTTAGATTTATGTATATCACTTGATTTTTCGGTTAATTTGGTTACTTTCAAGTATTTTTGGACACTTATAATAACTTTTTTTTCCGGATTGTTTCGATCCGAACCGAATCCAGAAAAAAACCAAATTCTAAAGATAAAACTCGATCCAAACCGTCTCCAAAAGAAACCGAATCAAATCCAATCTGAATAGTGAATACCCCAATAGATCCTATAAGTCTAAATCCTAAAAATTTGAACTGAATCTGAACAGATACCCAAACGTATGTGCCTAAAATAACAAACAGATAAAGGCCCAAATAACCAGTGAAGGCCCAAACACTCGTAAATCCTATAATCTTATCCAACGGTTATACTCAAGGATGAAATACCAAAATGGATAAACAGATAAAGGCCCAAATAACTGTTTTGGGCCCAAACACCCGTAACTTCTAAAATCGCATCGGACGGTTCAAATCAATCGATATCCACGATAGTAATATACACCGCACCGTACCTTACAACTACCCCCTTCGTCTTCTCCAATGTTCTGGAGTCAGAAAAATGACGAACAAGATAATGAAGAACAGTCTAGACTTCTGGATAATACTTATATATATAAACATCTCTAGTAACAAGCTTAGCTAAAGTAGAAAGACTAAAAAATATGGCAGACGGAGGAATATTCTGGTATCCATTTCGAAGATTCCAAGAATGGTCAAGATCAACGGCTCTGATTGATTGGATGGAATCTTCAAATTCTCATATCTTCAAAATCAACGTTCCTGGTTACAACAAAGAAGACATTAAAGTGCAGATTGAAGAAGGAAACGTTTTGAGTATAAGAGGAGAAGGAACAAAGGAAGAAGAGAAGAAAGAGAATTTGGTGTGGCACGTAGCGGAGAGAGAAGCTTTTTCCGGTAAAGGTGAGTTTTTGCGGCGGATTGAGTTGCCGGAGAATGTTAAAGTCGATCAGATTAAAGCTTATGTGGAGAATGGTGTTCTTACTGTTGTTGTTCCTAAGGACACGTCATCGAAATCGTCTAAAATTAGGAATGTTACTATTACTAGTAAGCTCTGAGGGGTAAACCGGATTAAACCGGTTTTTGGTGTTTATAAGATGAATAAAATTGGACTGTGTACTTTCATAAATTCAATAGAGTATGTAATGTTTAGGAATATTTTAAGATTTATAGACAAGAATATGTTTCCTCAAAAAAAANAAAAAAAAAAATTTTTCCCAAAAAAAAAAAAAAAAAAAAAAGACAAGAATATGTAATAAGAATTTTTTTGTTGACAAAAAAAGGATTAAAACCAAGAAGAACACCCAAGGCTGAAAGAACCGACTCTAACCGGATTAAACCGGTTTCTGATTTTCATGAGCCGATTAAAATTTGGATTTACAATTTGCTGATGGATTTACAATTTTACAAGATGCTGATGGATTTACAATTTTACAAAATGAAACAAGATGCTGATGGATTTACAATTTTACATCAGAAGGAAGCTATGAATTTAACCGGATTAAACCGGGTTCTGATTTGCATGAGCTGAATAAAATTGGAGTGTATACTTCAAAAACCAAAAGTATTTGAACATTGAAGAATTGTAAAACAAGATTTAAACCAAAAGAAGAAACCAAAAGCTGATGATTTACATCTGATTGATTCTCAACAAATAAAACAACATCAAGAAACCAAAACAAGCTTTGTTTTCCTCTGGACCGATGAGCTTGTTTGTGTCTGTTTATTTAGCGGTTCTCGAGTGCTTAATGAGCCAATCGATAACCGCATCGATGTTTATCGAGTCCTTACACGAGATCATGTAACAGCAAACCTCTCTGTCTGTTACGGATTCAAGCCCTCTGCATTAAAAGAATCCAAGTCATATACACGAATTCAAATCGGTTACAATGGACTTAAACAAGAAACTTACAGTTGATCAACCAAAGCTTGCTTAGAAAGAGCTTCAGACTTATCGATTTTGTTACCAAGAATCAGAAGAGGAATGCCATTTAGAGACGGTTTCGTTAACAGATCATTCAATTCACTTCTTGATATCGGTACACTATCTCGATCCGCAGCATCAATCACATACCTGAAAACATTACCACAACAACAAGATTTGTACCAAATAGTAACATGGGATCTTCAAAGGATATCGAAAAAGTTTTAAAAAGATATATACACAATGGCGGAAACTCCACGACAATAACGTTCCCACATGGTACGAAACCTTCGTTGTCCTCCAAGATCCCAAATCTTTATAGTAACATTTCCTTTTGTAACTTTCCTCATGTTAAATCCTACAGTTGGTATCATATCTTCACTATAACCTCCAGTCTTAACAAATCCAAAGAAAACAAGAAGCGAAACGCGTAAGAAAAGAATCGTTCGAAAACACTATTTATTGACTTAAAACTTCTGATGATTCTACTCACAGCAATGGCATTGACAAGAGAAGTCTTCCCAGCATTCTGAAGTCCAACGAGTGACAACTCCATCTCTTGTTTGAAGAACAAACTGACACACAACAAATATAAAACAACACACAAATCAAAATCTAATTCGATTATTACACAATTCTCCTAAGTCCTGATAATGCATAATAACATCACACAAAGCATCACTACTACAATTGGATTAAAATCTCAAATCAACTAATACACAAGAACATATCAATAACAGTAGATTTCTTAATGAACAAATTCATATAAATGTAACAATATAAGATACAACCAAAGAAATCATTTTATTGACTCTATGTGATCAAAATTGGATTTTTGGGAACGTTTTTAACTAAACCCAGAACCATAACTACAAACTAACATCAATGGAAGAACAAAACTGATACAATTAATAAACCAAATTAATCAGCAAACAAATGAAAAAGAAGAGAATTGTGTTTACCTTCTGAGCCAATTAAGAAGAGAATCCCAGAGACCCATCTCTAAAGAATTGATCTTTTTGAGAATTAAACACTTCGAAGTTCTGGATTTGGTGAATCAAAGTCGAAACCGTAGTCACCTAGTTCGATTGTTGTTGTATTTGGTTGATGGGTTAATGAGAGAAGAAGTAGAGAGAAGAGGAAAAGGGAAGAATCTGGACCTTTAACTTAACTTAAGGTAATGGAATTTGTCAGTTTGTGAAAACGGTGTCTCTTCATTCTTCTGTCACGTTATTGTTGCTTTTAGATTTTTAGATGTCACTCACAATTCTTTTTGCCCAAAAAGATGTCACATTTCTTTTTCTTTCCCACCCTTTGTTTTTTTTTTTTTTTTTTTTTTTTTTTTTTTTTCCCCTTCAAACAAGAATTAACACTGAAGTTTTCCCTCTTTTGGGCTTAGGTTCCTCTTTTTCATTTAGAGGCTTTCATAGCTTGTGAAAAAGAGGTTAGGATACCGAGGATTTTCCTTTTTTCCGTCGGATTGTGTTAAGATTCTCTATTATTCTCTCTTATTTAGTGTAATCTTCAAAGTCATCCGTGTTTTACCCTAATATCTTAGAACCCTAACGAGAGCCGCCATCTTTTCACATTCACTTTTCGTGCTTAGTGACGATGTTTGCGCTTGATAAGGCGTTACAGGAGATGACGATTGAAGAAAACAAACCCTTGAAGCTGAAGAACCTCCCAAAGTACAGCTCGTGTGAAAGGAATGGCTGTAGTCTGATGGGAAGATTGCTTTGTCCTGAAAACCAAAAGATGTCTCGCTTCATTCATGACATGCCGAGGCTGTGGCATGTCAACAACAGGGCTCGTGGTATTGCCCTCTCGGAGTCAGACTTTCAGTTTATCTTCGATAGTGAACATGATCTTGAGACCGTCCTGTACGAGGGTGCATGGACATATGAAGATTGGAGTATGGTCATTGAGAAGTGGGTTGAGAAGCCGCCAGAAGACTATCTCAAGCTCCTTCCTCTCTGGATCCGTCTGCGAAACATACCTGTCAACTACTACACGGCGGAAACCATTGAAGAGATCGCGGAGAACATAGGTCAAGTTTTGACTGTTGCTTTTGATCCACTTAAACCTCAAAGTCGAGGTTTTGTTCGGGTGCAAATTCTTTTTGATATTACTCGGCCCCTATGGAACAAAAAAGAAGTTGAGTTACCGACTGGAGAAACGGTGTCTATTGGTATCGAGTACGAAAGGGTGAGAAAGAGATGTTTTCAATGTCAACGACTCACTCATGACAAGACCCGTTGTCCCCTGAACCCTCAAAACCGGCATGTTAATGCTACGGGAGGGGGAAGGCTAGCAGTTATTGATTCTGGGAGGAAACTTCCAAAAATTAGTGCTGATGATCCACTCTATGGTGTGCTAACTAATGATGATGTTGGGATCGATGAGTCTACAGGCAGACCAAAGATTGCACTGGAGGTTCTGAATGAAATGCGGACCTACCTTTCAGTTCAGGATCCTACCGAGAAGCAGGCGCGTATGATACGGGTCAGACGCCAAGTTTGGGGTCTGGATAAAGATCCCCAAGGGCAAAAAACTCTGCTTCGTTTGGAACCTGCAACCAAAGTCACTTCTAATGTGGATAAGGGAAAAGGCATTGTTTATGACTTTGAAGCTAGAGAACAAGACAAGGAGAAAGCTGGTGAGAAGCTCCTAGCTGCGGCGATTAAAGCGAGTGCTCAGACAACTAATCAAGGGATAGAACGGTTTTAGCCCTTTTCTGCACGCAACGTCGCCAGCAATACCAATCTGAATGGCTCTACGGTGTTAAGTACTGGTGTTTTCAATGCTAGTACTTCCGGGGCTCAAAAGATTCTTAAAAGGTATCGCCGTCGACCAAGTCAACATAAACGGCGAGCCCAGGCTTCCCAGACGGTCCAAGCTGGTCGGAAAGTTGCATTGGTGTACAAGGAAAAGACAAAAGAAACTACAGCAGAAGGTGGCAACATGAAGAGGAAGGCAGTGGAAGAGGGAGATGCATCAACAAAACTAGCTAAGCTAGATAATTCAGAGGTGGTTCCGCATGAGGAACCGCCGACGCAATTATAAGTCTAATGAGCTGGAATTGTCAAGGAATGGGGAGCACCTTGACAATTCAAACCTTGAAGGAAATGAAGCGTGATCATTTTCCGGATATTTTGTTCCTCATGGAGACTAAAAACTCCATTAATCACGTCACAAATGCCAACAAGTGGCTAGGTTACGATAAGGTCTACACAGTTGAACCAGAAGGGTTGAGTGGAGGACTTGCTATTTTCTGGAAAGCATCCTATGAAGTTGAAGTCATCTCCGCTGATAAAAGAATAGTTGATACGAAAATAAAAGTAGGGTCGCTTTGGTTTTATGCTTCATTCGTCTACGGCGAACCTGCAACACAACAGAGACAAGAAGTCTGGAACAAGTTGACAGATATTGGGTTATCAAGAGATGATCCTTGGTTTGTTGTTGGAGATTTAAATGAAATCATTGATAACTTAGAGAAACTCGGCGGCCCGGCAAGGGATGCATCATCCTTTGAACCATTTCGGAATATGATTCAGGACTGCCGTTTAAGAGAGGTTCCTTTTATTGGAAACAAATTTTCATGGGGTGGTGTCAGGAACAATATTTGGACCCAGATACGCCTGGATAGAGCTCTTGGTAACAATGCGTGGTTTGAATTATTCCCAAGAGCTCAAGCTGAATATCTCCCAAGAATTGGTTCAGATCATAGTCCAGTCTTAACACGGGTAGTCAATGAAAACCAATCAGTTAAGGGTCGGTTCATGTTCGACAAGAGATGGATCTCCAAACCTGAAACTTTGGAGGTCATACGCCAAGGATGGAACACAAACAATGATTCTGAGCACGTTAGTATAATGGATAGAATTGCCTCGTGTCGAAGATCTTTGGCCAGATGGAAGCGATCTTCCCCTTCCAACTCCAAAGAGAAGATTTCAAAACTTAAGGAACAAATAGAGGTAGAAGGGCAGAAACAATTCCCAAATCTTAATCTGTTACAAGCTTGGAAATGGGAATTGGCTGACGCATATCGAGAGGAAGAAACTTATTGGAAGGAGAGGAGTAAAGAAAATTGGCTGCAGTATGGTGATCAGAACACTAAATTTTTCCATGGAAGTGTTCAAAAAAGGAGAGCTCAGAACAAAGTTCCATGTTTGCTTGATGAAAATGGGACTGAACGTTTTGAAGAAGGAGCTAAAGGGAATATTGCAGTCGCTTATTTTCAGAAACTGTTCACAACCTCTCAGCCTTCCCATATTTCATCATTACTAGAAGGTATGGAGCCACGGGTTAATACAGAAATGAATAATAATCTTATTAAACCGGTCTCCAATGAAGAAATCAAGCAAGCAGTTTTCAGTATAAGAAGCAGTAGTGCCCCTGGAGCTGATGGTATGACTGGCTTATTCTTCCAAACTTATTGGCATGTTATTGGCCCAAAAGTAACAGAGGAAGTTAAGAAGTTTTTCGAGGAGGGCTGGCTCCCAAAAGAATGGAATTTTACACAGCTTTGTCTTCTACCAAAGACAACCAATCCTAATCAAATGACGGAGTTAAGGCCAATCAGCCTCTGTGCAGTGGTTTACAAGATTATTTCTAAAGTCATGTGTTCTCGTCTCAAGATCATCTTACCGAAGATTATATCAGAAACACAGGGTGCCTTTGTCTCAGGCCGTTTGATATCGGATAACATCTTACTTGCCCATGAGATGCTACATGCCATACAAACCAATCCCGATTGCGATGAGGAGTTCATGACCATTAAAACGGACATGTCAAAGGCATATGATCGAGTGGAGTGGGATTTCTTGGAAGAGTTGCTTACCAAGCTTGGTTTTGATCCAAAGTGGATCATTTGGACAATGACATGTGTACGATCTGTTACGTACTCTGTTTTATTAAATGGGAATTCTTATGGCCTCATCACACCTTCAAGAGGAATAAGACAAGGAGACCCCTTATCTCCTTTCTTATTTATTCTATGTGCGGAGGCTTTGGTACATGTTATGGGGAAAGCAGAGCACGAGGAAAGAATCACCGGGATAAGATTAACTCCAAATTGTCCTTCGGTGCAGCATCTCTTGTTCGCTGATGACAGTTTGTTTACATGCCGAGCCACCTTCAAAGAGGGAGGAGAAATTCTGCAATGTTTGAAACAATATGGGGCTGCATCTGGTCAAGAGATTAACTTGAAGAAATCTGCCATTACGTTTGGCAAGAAGATTGACCCGTACATGAAACGTTTATTGGGTTCTTACATGGGCATTGAAAAGGAAGGTGGTGATGGTAAGTATCTGGGGCTTCCAGAATGTTTCAGTGGATCCAAAAGGGAACTCTTGGCATACATTACTGACCGCTTAAAAAGCCGCTTAATGGGTTGGTTCGCTAAAACATTATCTTTAGGCGGCAAGGAGGTGCTTCTTAAATCCGTTGCTATGGCCCTCCCAGTGTATGCCATGTCGTGTTTTAAACTAACAAAACACCAATGTCAGAAGCTTACAAGTGCAATGACGAGTTTTTGGTGGAATTCTAGTGAAGAACAAAGAAAGATGCATTGGGTCTCTTGGGAGAAAATGTGTAAGACAAAACAAAATGGTGGTCTTGGATTCAGAGATATTGGGGATTTTAACCAAGCACTTTTAGCCAAACAAGCTTGGAGACTGTTATCCGAACCCAACTCCCTTATCTCTAGAGTGTACAAAGCCAGGTATTTCAAGAATTCCTCTTTCGTACAGGCGTCGATTGGTACTAGACCTTCTTATGCTTGGCGCAGCATAATACATGGAAGAGATCTTTTGGAAAAAGGGCTTATGAGGTCCATTGGTGATGGAAAAGATACTAGAGTGTGGCAGGATTATTGGGTCTTTGATGAAGAACCGCGTCGCCCTCTTAGTCAACAAACTGTTATGGATTTAAGCTTAAAAGTTTCAAACCTTATTACCCCCCAAGGCTCTTGGAACAAAAGCTTATTATCTAACCTTTTCCTCCCAGTTGACGTCGTCCGAATTATGTCATTCCCTCCGATGATGAATACCAAAGATAAGCATATATGGGCTTATAACCAGAATGGTGTATATTCGGTAAAGAGTGGTAGTTGGTTGCTATCAAGAATCAAGAGTCAGAATGTCCCAGAACCTGAGCAAAATCAGAATATGAATGTGTTGAAGACCAAGGTATGGGAAATGAACACTCTGCCAAAGATTAAATTGTTCCTTTGGAGGGCTTTGTCTGGTGCTTTGGCGGTTTCAAATTGCCTAATTTGCCATGGTTTGCCCACTCCCATCGTGTGTCCAATATGCAACAGAGAGAATGAAACCGTCAACCATGTATTGTTTGGTTGTTGGCCTGCTAAAAAAGTATGGGAACTCGCAAACATCCCTCTGCCGACCCAAGGTTTCTCTTCATCATTGCATGATAATATGGCTTATATTTTAAAATTGATGCGGAGCAGTGGGATAGTTACATCGTTGCAGGTTGCGTTGCCTTGGTTTTTATGGGGAATTTGGAAAAATAGGAATGAGTATCTTTATGCAGATACGCGAAAGAACTTAGATCTACTTGTTGCAGACGCCTTGTCAGAATCTGCAAACTGGCTTCGCCTTAAGGAAGCACACTCGGAGAATTTGCCTCACTGTCACCAATCCCACCGAGTGGCTAGCAGTTGGCTGCGTCCTCAAGTGCAAATCATAAAATGCAACATCCATGCATCTTGGGTTAATGCAACAAGTATGTGTGGAGGTGCCTGGATAGCTCGGAACCATCAAGGCGATGCTCTCTTTCATGCTAGAGAGGTTTTCCTACCGAATTCTAATCGAATAGCGGTGGAGCTAAGATGTATTATTTGGACGCTTCAGAGTGTGTGTGACATTGGCTTGGCTTCTATAGAGGTCTGGTCAGACTGCAACGCTGCAGTTGAGGCTATTATAGACCCAATCAACTGGCCTCGATATCACACCTTCACGTCACGGGTCCATCTATGGCTTCACAGATTCACTAAGGTCTCTTTTCATGTTTCATCGCCAAAAGCTAATAGAGTCGCTAAAGAGATAGCTACAAGCGTAATACGAGATGGCCGTTTGCACTCCTACCTAGCACGAGGTGGCCCATCTTGGTTACAATACCGTATTGAAGAAGACAAGCATGGTCGTTGAGGAGATTGCTGTCTCTAGATTTTATCCCTCTTTTGTTTTATGATCTTTTCTTTGTTTTGAGCTTTCTGCTGTATTGAGCTGTCTCGAACCTTGATTATTACCCTTATCAATGAATTTCAGACGACAAAAAAAAACAAGAATTAACAAATACTATACAAATTCGATTTGTTTTTTCTTTTTTCTTTTCCATATAACAATTTGACTTCACACATCAACATACCACATGTATTATAATTTTTCTTTAATAAATTAAAGAAAACAATCATACATTAACTCTCCATTGCTTTGCTTATATAAAAATAAATCATGCTTTAAATTAAATCATATCATGGAATTATATGTGGTTGGCAAAAAAAAAAATTAAAATAATATTATCATTTTGTTAACAAATTTGATTTTGTTACATTTTTATAAAAACATGCATAAACTTTTATTAATTTAACTTTTCATTTCATTAATTTATAAACCTTATAATAACATAATTTATTTCATCTTTTAGTCTACTATATATTGAACTACCTATTTACGATGCATATTATTTATTTTTTAAAAAAATGTAGGATATCAAATAAACATTATTCTCCATTTTAAAAAGATAAATATATATATTGTCTAATTTCTTAGAGTGTGCTAATTTCTTAGGTAAAGATCTTTACACCATACAGAGGAAACCTAAATTTACACATGTTGTAAACAGCAGTTAAATTAATTTAATGACATAGAGAAAAAAAAAAAAAAAACAAAAACACAAAAACAAAACAAAAACTTGATCCCCAAGCTTGAATCAAGTATTTTAATAAAAAAAAAAATCTCAGAACATTTCATCTCCGATATACTCGTATCTTTGGTACATTTTAATTACCTTATATTTTGTAACAACTTTTGGAAACTTGTATATATATATTAGGTACAGCCTCAGCCTCATTTATTCAATATCGCTCCTATTCTCTATATCGATCCTCAAACTCTCTTCTTTCTCTCGAGTCTCGACAAACCATCTCATCATCATTTCTAAATAACCATGGCTTCTTCGTTGCTTGGTCCACCCGAGATCCGAGACTCCTGCGCTCCTCTCACAAAACCCCGCACAAAACCCATCACAAAACCACCCAACAGAACACAACCCATCACAGCTTCTGGTCCAGTCTCAAACGTCAACACTTCACCTCCGACAGAGAATAGACCCACAACGTACCTCGCAGCTCTCCTCAAAAACATCAACACTTGTCGTCCCAGCGTCGCAAAGGTCTCAAACATCGTCAAGAAATCAACTAAAGTCAACGTCGTCAAATATGTTAAACCCCGAAAAGTAGTTCGAAAAAAACATTCACCTCCGATGGGCTACACCGAGAATAGATCCGCCACGTACCTCTCCTCAGGTAACCCTTGCCTCGACTTCTTCTTCCACGTTGTTCCCTACACGCCCAAGGAATCTCTGGAGAAGAGGCTACAAGATGCTTGGGACCATGATGCCTTAACCACTCTTAAGCTTATCTGTAACCTTCGTGGAGTTCGTGGCACTGGAAGATCTAACAAAGAAGGGTTTTACACGGCGGCGTTGTGGCTCCATGGTAACCATCCCAAAACCCTAGCTTGTAACCTCGAATCCATCTCTAAATTTGGCTATTTTAAAGATTTCCCGGAGATTCTTTACCGGCTTCTACAAGGATCTGAAATCCGTAGTATCCAGAGATCAGAATGGATCGATACTATAGACGCAGCAGCTCAACGTAGAAGAGCTCGATTCTCTGGTCGTGGTTTTGGTCGTGGTCGTGGAAGGGGTCGCCGTGGTTTTGGTCGTGGTCGTGGAAGGGGTCGTCGTGGTTTTACATTCAGGCCGGCAGCAACAAGGCAGCTGAGAGTAGCGAACGCTGAGAGGAAGAACCAAGAGGAGAAAGCCAGAGCAAGCTTGGTGCGCAAGCAAAAGAAGGTTTCAATGGGGAAGAAGGCATTTACAAGATATACTGACGATCCAGACTATAGGTTTCTCCATGAACATGTCTCTGATCTATTCGCAAATCAACTAAGGAGAGACCTAAATTTTTTTACATCCGGCCAACGAAACAAAATCTCTCTAGCGGCTAAATGGTGTCCATCGCTTGATTCTTCGTTCGACAAAGCAACTCTTCTCTGCGAGAGTATTGCTAGGAAGATCTTTCCCAAAGAATCATGCCCGGAATACGAAGGCGTGGAAGAAGCTCACTATGCCTACAGAGTTCGTGATCGGCTAAGGAAACAAGTTCTAGTTCCCCTCCGTAGAGCCCTTCAACTCCCTGAAGTGTACATGGGAGCGAGATATTGGAAACATCTTCCGTACAACCGTGTTGCATCAGTGGCGATGAAGTCGTACAAGGAGATATTCTTGAAACACGATCCAAAGAGGTTTCAGCAATACCTTGAAGATGCGAAGATGGGGAAAACAAAGATAGCCGCAGGGGCTGTGTTACCTCACGAGATAATAAGAGATTTAGATGGTGGAGACGGTGGACAAGTCGCTGAGCTTCAATGGAAACGAATGGTTGATGACCTTAAAACGAAAGGTTCTTTGTCAAACTGCATGGCTATCTGTGACGTTTCGGGGTCTATGAATGGCGATCCAATGGATGTTTCTGTGGCGCTTGGTTTGCTCGTATCTGAGCTATCAGAAGAGCCATGGAGAGGAAAGCTTATAACGTTCAGCGAAAACCCTCAACTACATTTGGTTGAAGGAGATGATTTGAGGTCAAAAACAGCATTCGTGAAGAGAATGGAATGGGATATGAACACAGATTTTCAGAAAGTGTTTGATTTGATCCTGAGAGTGGCCGTACAAGGGAAGCTGAAGCCGGACGAGATGATCAAGAGGGTGTTTGTGTTCAGTGATATGGAGTTTGATCAAGCGTCGTATTCAGAGGATTATGGTCAAGCCTCGTCTTGGCAAACGGATTATGAGGTGATTGTGAGCAAGTACAGAGAGAAAGGGTACGGAGAAGCTGTCCCGGAGATTGTGTTTTGGAACCTGAGGCATTCGAGGTCAACGCCTGTGCTAGGAAATAAGAAAGGAGTGGCTTTGGTAAGTGGGTGGTCGAAGAATTTGATCAAAGTGTTTTTGGAACATGATGGAGAGATTAATCCTATGATGATCATGGAGGCTGTAATAGATAGAGATGAGTATAAGTCACTTGTTGTGGTTGATTAGTAAAAAGATTTCGATTTTTTTTGTTTGCCCTATTGGTGGAGCTTGTTACATTTATTTCATTAATATATAACAAAATGTGTTCACGAGACATACAAAACCATATAATTACTGTATCTCAGAATAAATAATACTTGTTTAACAAGACACACATATTTGTCCTAATGGTACATCAAGAACATATTACACATGTATAGCAAGTAGGTCCAATTTAACAAGAAATTGGTTTAAAATGTTTTTATTTTTGTAAATACTAAGCTAGTGACGTGGCTTAGGAGCAGGAGAAGGAGAAGAGGAAGAAAGAAGAGAGGAGAAAAGATGATCGGCTAGGATTTGATTAGCCGAATCGGACGGATGAAATGCGTCCCAGAAGACAAAGTCTTTACGGTTTTGACACATCTTGGAATTGGGAAGACAAAGACCTCCAACGCTTGTGTCCACATTGCAACACGACGTGTTTGCTATCTTAAACCCTGCGTTTATTGTAAAATCATAATTATCGAACAAAATGCAAATTAGGACTTTAAAAAACAAACATAAGTCAGAACGTAAACTAAGTTGTATATTTTGGGACAAGTTA
This sequence comes from Erysimum pusillum, assembly GCA_900406355.1. Lineage (NCBI taxonomy): Eukaryota > Viridiplantae > Streptophyta > Magnoliopsida > Brassicales > Brassicaceae > Erysimum > Erysimum pusillum. Next base: position 1,654 of record OVBW01001494.1, on the reverse strand, counting down.
TCCCAAACTTCTTTTTTGAAAAAAAAACTATGTTTGTATATCTTGAAATAATTACCAATTTGAAATATATTTAATGTATTCTAACGGATACACAAACATATTTGAGTATAAAATAAAATCACTTTTGAGTAATTTAGATTTTCATAAAAAATTAAAATATCTCGAAATCACTAAATTTACTAAATTATTCGAAATAACGGATCTTTAGTTTGACCTAATTATCCGAATTATTGAATCTTTAGTTCATTCATGATTTAAATACTAAAACTAATCGAACCCTACCGATTTTATGAATCTCTTCTACCATATTTTTTTCGACTCGTAATGGTATATATGTTTCGATATTCGATATGAATACCCCTAACGCAAATGCAAACGCTATATTTTGATTCCAAAAAATGATTGGTTTTTTTTTTTACCGTAGTGAGTGGGATTGTTGATGAGATCAAGAACGGCGGGATAAGTATCGGCGAAGACGAATTTAGCTCCGGGAAGGCGTTTGTTGAGATCATCAAGAAGCTTCTTCGTTTTTGAATTGAATTCTAATACCCATTCGTTGACACGCTTCAGGCACATGCCTGTCTTCGACTTCACTCTCTGTGATGGAATACAGCCCAATGGGCCTAGCCCATGAAATATTACCTTCCTCGCTCCTAATTTGTATATTGTCTGCTCCAATTAATCTCAGTTATTTCATGGTTTAACTAAGCAAATAACTCAAACATAGAATTAATAAATTAAATGTCTTAACCTTATAATTTTGTTAGGTGATAAAAAATAGAAATACATTTTCTTTTTAAGTATGTATGCAGCTTTTGAAAAATAGCATTTTTTATTTTTCTAACCGGATCAGAAAACATAAAATGTTATTTGTTCATATTAACGTGTACATGTTTATTTTCAAAATTACATGCATAATGAAAAGAATAAACATTAAATGTAATTTTTTACACTCTCATATGGTTATTTACGTAAATAAATGAAATTTGTAGTCATTTACTAATTGAGGAACTATAGTTATAATACATATCTCAGAGCGACACAATAGTTAACAAAAGTTAATAGAGATATAATTTAGTAAACATTACCAAATATAAGTTGTTTCTGAAAAAAATAGAGAAATACTCCCACCATGCATACAAACTCTTATAGGACAAACTTTTCCAAAGTAGGACAAAAAGTAGAGATATAATATTGGCTTAGTAATAATAATATAAATTAAAATTAAAAAATATAAAATAAATAAAGGGTATTGTAGAGTGTAGACGACCAACCAATTTATTCAATCGAATATATATCTCTCTTTCGATATTTTTGAGTTAAAAAACAAAAGAAAAATGAAAAATAGAAGTTGGTTTGGAATACCGTAAGCTGATCGTGTAGGGTTGAGGTCAAGAGTTCGACAAACTCGTCATGTGTATATTGCTGCCCATCTGCCATAAATGGCTGCAAGAAATTGTTTACATAATCGTTGCTTCCTATTAAAAATGTCAAAACAAAATAGTATATCAATTATGATCGTAACTCTTAATAATACTGTTCTACAAACTGTTTAAATCTAGATTTATACCCAAACCAATGAAGTACATGGCATCATTTACAAGCTTGTTTGCAGCTCCATCTCCGATTTTCGCCCTAATAACTTCTTTAGTTT
>OVBW01001493.1:0-14816 GCA_900406355.1 Erysimum pusillum | reverse complement strand
TTCTAACTATTTCAAATTTTTAATAGAAACACATAGTTTTCTTTTTTGGATTTTTAGAATAATACCTAGATTTCAATCATTTTCATTTTATAATACACATATATCTATTTTATCGTATTTAACAAACTATTAAAGAAAAAAATCAGTTATTAAATATTAACTAATTACGATATGACATGTGGATCATTGAGTCCATAAGAATTTCGTGGACGATGACCTCCCACTTCAACTTATCAGAAGAACAACGAGAATCACTCAAACGCAAAAGGAAGTAGCACATCTCGCCACCCCGCAAAAGCACAACATGTGATGAGATTATGCGCATCTCTTGAGGGGGTATGAAATACGTAATTTAAACAACTAGTGCAATCAAAAAGAAAAAAAAAATCACTGCAATTAAAAAAATATATATATAGATATATCAGTGCATTAACTATATGCTAAAATAAGGTTGGTGTAACTTATAGCGCCCTATAATTTTACAATTTTAAGGAGCTTCTTGACACATCTGAGTACATCAAATAAATAAATACAACATAGAATTTGTATAGTTGAAATATGGATGCTCATTTTGGTAGTTTTCTTCACCAGGGTTGTAATTATGCTTGTGACATAGTTTCAGAATTTGTTTCATAGCTAAGACATGTCTTCTTCAGCAAATAATGATTGAATTAGTGTTGCAAAAAGATTGACTAATAGACAAAGGCGACATCATTTCCAGGTCAATTTCGAGACACCTTTTTCGCATGTACGTCTGCACCAATTAAACACACTTTGTTATTTTATTTATGTCCTTTTCTATAAGTAATTTTAGAAAATTTATGTAATAAGTTCTTTAAATTTTTCACTATAGTAATATTGCACATGTTAGGGTCATTTCCTCTCCAATGACAGTAGAGGTTGTTGGGGCACTTGTATGGACTCTGTCTTGTTTCTTTCGCTAAATGGTCATAGTCTCATATTTATTATTTTCTGATCTTTATGCAATTTGATAAATAAAAATATTATTTTCTTCTTCTTCTTTTTTTGTCACACAATGATTTTTGGGTTATGGATTTGAAACGAACTAACGAAGGGACAAGATTGGAGAGTATATATAAATTTAGGCAATAAATAACGAAGACTGAATCATGTTATTCATCTCCATTCATCCAACTAAACTGAGAAGTCTAAGATCAAGTTTTCACTTTTCCTATATATAATAAAAACCTAAGTTGAGAAGTAATATAAAGGTGGAATATGCGATTCTAGTACTGTCAACTGCATATTCATTTATTTATTCGAACTTTTAAATCCTCTTTTATATGGGGATATTAATCAAAGGCTGCATGATTAAGTGGTTTGTTTTCAAAGTATATGTGTTATAAAATCTGTTTATATATTCGTTTATCTGAGGTAGCAAAGTGATACTCACCAAACAAGATATTGAATATACAAAATTTATCTTCAAAAGTCTAACATAATTTATAAATGCGTGTTGCTTTTTTTGTTTGGTCAACATGACTGCTGCGATTACGGGTGTTGTTTCATGATTCCACATTTTGGATAACCTTAGCGCTCTTTAAAAAAAAACCCTATATAAATACAATGCATAAATACGGCTATACATGATGGGTGAAGTAGTGGACACCGCGCAGAGTTTTCCAAGCAATAAATTTTCTTGGTGGTACGTGATTTGTAGTCGCATATATATATATATTAGATGAGCAAATTGCTAGACACACACACGTAGATATTTTATAATACGAGCATATTGTTACACACACATCACACACACACACGTATAACCTAAGTACTATATAATGCTCTCTCGGATGTAGCAGGAAGGGGAATCTACGATATCGATGTAAATCGTGGAGGGTTTCTATAATCTGCAAGTTTGTTTATTTAAATGTCTCTAAACGACAACCTACATTTGTTATTTTTGGAAAGTGGTGCGAGAAGCTTCACTGAGCTTCGGGTAAGTTGCTATTTTTCTATTCTTATTATTCCTATACATTTACGATATTTTCTCAATTCCCTAGTAAAATAGCATCATCTCTTTATTTTCTTCTTAAAATTGTGTCCCCCTTGTTTTTTGTCCACAAATTGTTCCCTTTTAGTTGTTCGTGATTTCGTAATGAGTGAGTTTTGAAATACAATAATATTAATGGCGGATTCACTTGTTAATTGATTCTATCATTCAAGTTGAAACCAATAGCGTATATCTTGCATTATACAATTAATAGATCATAGGTACGTCGACAGGAATCGAGGTAATTACTTTACAATATATTTATAATACAATACTTTAATCTATTTTCTTAGGTTTAGATGAATTAGTTTTTCATAAGTGTGCAATTGTTTATACTTATATTTTCCTTTAAGAAATCACACTTAAACATTGTTATAAAAACCACATCTAGAAAACAAAAAAAAAAAAATATTCCAAAAGGAAAGAAGAGAAAATATCCACTAAACTTCAAATTTTCATGAATAATCTGCATATTACACTGGAACTTAGCATGGAAATCACTGAAGAAGTATTGGTACAGACTACAGAAGCTGGAGCATATGGAAATCACTGAAGAAGTATTGGTACAGACTACAGAAGCTGGAGCATAAAGATGGAAGGATATGTGAGTTATCTCTCGCCTCATGTTATGTGTCATATAATATTTTGGACATATCTATTGAGCCTCGAACTAGTCATCCCAAGTGGAGCAATCCCTCTTGCATGCTATAGATTGAATCAAGAACATAATCATTTTATGGTAGTGGGTGCTAAACTGCTAATAGTATCTGATGGAAGTATAATTTATGCATTTGCATATACCATACAATATAGAATCATAGATATGTGTGAAAAACTTATTGACTAAGATATTGATATCTCCTAAGCAGGGGACCAAAGCTCTTGCTGTATTTTTCTAATTATTTATCAACAAAACTGGCCTGGAGGAGGGAGTGGACCACACTTTTTTTTTTCCTTTAATTTTTTTGTTCTTTTTAGTTTTTTTCTTAAAAAATATAAAATAAATTTTAATCCTGCACTGTTCCATACACTAAAGTTGTATGCACTATGCAGCCGATATCTTAGACTTAGACAGTTAGCCCAACAAATATTCAAATTCAGATATTAATTTAGTAAACTTTAGATGGAAACAAATTCCAATATCTGGAGACAGGTCACTAATAAACCACAAACAAATTCATATATGCTCATGCTTCTCTAGTTAAGGGTTGAAAATTCTTTTGTAGTCGAATTCACAAATGATATTACTCGTTAAAAAAAAGTTTAAATTTAAATAGTTTACGACTTTACGGTAACATAACTAAAAGTCGAGTTTTTTTCCTATACGGTTTTCTCTAAAAGAATCTAAAACTTGAAGAATGGTAAAAACTAAAAGCATGTAAGAGATAATAACAATTAGGATATTACACGGTTCTTATGTTACCCAAAAAAAGAAAAAAAACGATTCGTGACATTTTCTGTTGACCTGAGAATCTTCAAACACTTGAAGGCCCTTACCAAAATCTTAAAATGTAAAAAAGCTCGATTATAAGTTACTCAACATCAAACACATAATCCTATCAAAAAAAACATCAAACACATAATGGGCTCTTCCCAGAATCCTTAAACACTTAACAGGCCCTTTCCTTTAAGGATTGGGCTTCATTACAAATTGCTGTTACTAAAGTCAAATACGATTTTGGCCCATCCACTTCCCTCATATTTAAACACTTTCTGATCCACAAACATAAAAACCCTAACCCTAATCTGAGCCGGAAGCAGAGAAGTTAAGACACTCAGGAAGTTTGGTAACCCTAAATCACAAGCAAAAATGGGTCGCGTTCGCACGAAGACGGTGAAGAAATCATCTCGTCAGGTGATCGAGAAGTACTACTCTCGCATGACACTCGATTTCCACACCAACAAGAAGATCCTCGAAGAAGTCGCAATCATCCCATCGAAGAGACTCCGAAACAAGATCGCTGGATTCTCCACTCATCTCATGAAGAGGATCCAGAGAGGACCTGTCCGTGGAATCTCCCTTAAGCTTCAGGAGGAAGAGCGTGAGCGCCGTATGGACTTTGTCCCTGACGAATCCGCCATTAAAACTGATAACATTGAGGTTGATAAGGAGACACTCGAGATGCTTGCTTCCTTGGGAATGTCTGAGATGGAAGGTCTCGTCAAGGTGGCTCCAGCCTCTGCTGCTCCTGTTCCTGCCTACGGAGCTGGCCGTGGAAGGAGGTTCTAGAAGTATCAATCAATCAGCATCTTTCAGATGTGTGTGGTTTCTTAGTGCCTTTATCTGCAAATTTTTGTTTGTGCTTTTTTGTTGAATCGGTTTAAGTTGAACTTCAATGCTCTAAGCTTTAATGTCACTTATTTTCTGGATAAATCTCTCTACTTTATTTTGCGATTATAGAACATATATGCTCATGCTTCTTCAAATTGATTTGGTGTGAATTAGTAATTATACATCACTCTTATTGATACATAATGTAGTTGCACATACGTACACACATTGCAAAAGAACATTCAGTGTATATCTAAGATCGAATCTCAGAACCAAAAATCCTCTGTTTTTCGTTTTTTTGCTCAATCGTTTGAGTTGCCTGCCATGCCGACCAGTTTGAGCATGTTGCGATCTTCCTTAAACCTCTCTAGAACAGTACCTTTCATGGCGTTGTGTTGAGAGTCTTGTTCGTTTGAGGCTTGAACGATTCCCCAGCATTCTATCACTTCTGGTTGTATTCTACTAGTCTTGGAGAGACTTGGGCTACCAAACGTTGTGCAGGAAAATGTCTGCCCTTGATCGAAGTTTGCGGATATAAACAGACCAAAGTGATTGATCTTGCCTCCAAATCCTATGCCATTTGGAATGTTCTCCGATGTGAAATTTGTAGCACACTGCGTAGGTTTACATATGTTAGAGTATGCTTATCACATCACATTCTCATATATAATAGTAGTAATAAAGTGCATACCCATTGAATGTTTGTGTTTGCTCCAGTTGGTCTGTAAATGGCTGCTTTAGGGTTTAGCTGGAAAAGAAAAGACTTCATGTCTCCATAGAAATCACTGTACCTCTCCCAAGGTTGAGAGGCGTATCCTCCATAAACACAGCCTTCTTTGTCTTTGATGATTAACACAGATGCCGACATACCGGTGTTTCTGCAAGATAATTTACATTAGATACAAAGGAAGCTGTGTCTCGATTCTAGACAGCCAAGTTCCAAGCAAGGGTAATGTTAGGTAAATGATGTGATGATACAGTTGGATAACCACTTACGATGTGTGTCCTAGGAATGTATTGAAGCTTTGACCGTGTAAGGAACTGTGATACAGCAGCTTCCACTCTTCAAGCTCGTGGTGAGGAAGAGCTCCTCCGATATGCCAAGCGTATTCCTTCTTTAACAATAGTCTATCTGAACTCACACCATCATCATAAAGCAGATGCGGGACTTGATATCCAGGTCTCACTATACAAGGTTCAGTGGNACATCACATTCTCATATATAATAGTAGTAATAAAGTGCATACCCATTGAATGTTTGTGTTTGCTCCAGTTGGTCTGTAAATGGCTGCTTTAGGGTTTAGCTGGAAAAGAAAAGACTTCATGTCTCCATAGAAATCACTGTACCTCTCCCAAGGTTGAGAGGCGTATCCTCCATAAACACAGCCGTCTTTGTCTTTGATGATTAACACAGACGCCGACATACCGGTGTTTCTGCAATATATTTTACATTAGATACAAAGGAAGTTGTTTCTTGATTCTATTTAGTCAAGTTCCAAGCAAGGATAATGTTTAGGTAAATGATGTGATGATACAGTTGGATAACCACTCACGATGTATGTCCTAGGAATGTATTGAAGCTTTGACCGTGTAAAGAACTGTGATACAACAGCTTCCACTCTTCAAGCTCGTGGTGAGGAAGAGCTCCTCCGATATGCCAAGCGTATTCCTTCTTTAACAATAGTCTATCTGAACCCACACCATCATCATAAAGCAGATGCGGGACTTGATATCCAGGTCTCACTATACAAGGTTCAGCGAAGATAACAGTGAAAATAAGGAAAATGTTTACCATTTTGTCAAGAAGTATGAGTTAAGACTGAGAGAAGACAAAGAACAAACCTGGACTCGGGGGCATAAGCAAGCTTCCGAGGAACTTTCTGATAGTTGGAACGTGGGAGCACCAGCTTCTAAAATCCTGAAAAGTCATTCCTTTTTCAGAAGCACCATCAGATTTTGAGAAAGTAGCAGCATTGAGTAACGCATCCACCATCTCCGTGTAATCACTTGATTCCGCATCAGAGCTCTCCGTGGAGAACACACTCTTCAAAATCACCACCAGGACCGACTCTAAATCAGACCTGAAGACATACTATAATGTGTCAGATTCACGGAATAACCATCTAATAATTTCGATCCGAATTCTTAAGCTGATCAAGAAACCCACTAATGGACATATAACAAACAAGTAATGAAACTTGATCAGACAGAGCAACTTGAACCCACAANGTGGGAGCACCAGCTTCTAAAATCCTGAAAAGTCATTCCTTTTTCAGAAGCATCATCGGATTTTGAGAAAGTAGCAGCATTGAGTAACGCATCCACCATGTCCGTGTAATCACTTGATTCCGCATCAGAGTTCTCTGTGGAGAACACACTCTTCAAAATCACCACCAGGACTGACTCTAAATCAGACCTGAAGACATACTAGAATGTGTCAGATTCACGAAATATCAATCTAATCTGAGAATTTCAGTTCAATTTCGATCCGAATGAGTTCTTAAGTGGATCAAGCAACCCACTAATGGACATATAACAAACAAGTAATGAAACTTGATCAGACAGAGCAACTTGAACCCACAAAATGGATACCTTGTCAAGACCTCATTGCCATTTACATCCAAGGTCTGGTAAATAAACTCAGCAATGTCATCATCAGTTCCTTTCTCGTATGTTGCCTGAAAAGCAACACGAATTGAGTTCAACACAACAATCTTTTAAAATCCAATTGGACTCTGGAAGAAACCAACCATCAAGACGATCAAAGACAAAGTAGTACCTTAGCAATTACAAGATCTTCAAAAGTCATTTTATCATCCTTCCTGTGTTGAGTGACCATATCGAAGATCCTTTCTCCTAAAGTACCACTCAGACCAAAATACGCCTGTGAAAACCTGACTTGAAAACCTGATGAAGACATTGCTGATCCTTATCAACGAACGACAAAATCCCAAAGTAATACTCAGGACCAACAAAAGAAGAAACAATGGCATGATTCTCATCAATAAGCTCTTCCTGATTCGCTACGAACTCTTCCTCCATAAGCAAATAGTNAATGGATACCTTGTCAAGACCTCATTGCCATTTACATCCAAGGTCTGGTAAATAAACTCAGCAATGTCATCATCAGTTCCTTTCTCGTATGTTGCCTGAAAAGCAACACGAGTTGAGTTCAACACAACAATCTTTTAAAATCCAATTGGACTCTGGATTATTAGGAGCTTCCTAATGATGTTGAAATCTATAATCGGAGGAAGATAACAAGAAGAAACCAACCATCAACATTCAACACGATCAAAGACAAAGTAGTACCTTAGCAATTACAAGATCTTCAAAAGTCATTTTATCATCCTTCCTGTGTTGAGTGACCATATCGAAGATCCTTTCTCCTAAAGTACCACTCAGACCAAAATACGCCTGTGAAAATCAAATCCAACACACATCGTGAGACTTAACTCAAATTAATCAAGCCACATAAACCCAATGATGAGAAGGACACAGAAATTGACAAACCTGGAAAGCTGGGTACGATACGTATTGGTCATTGCTCTGAGACTGGGAAGCGAGGGAGGCGAAGAGAGTTTTGAGATCGTCGAGCTTCTTCTGAGTAAAAGCTCTGCAACAAATTGATAAAGATCGATTTCAAAATTGAGAAACAGATATATTAAAGAGTGAAGTTGAGATTGGCTCCGATGAAGACCTGGAAGCAGAAGTGAAGCGAGGATTATCCGATGAAGAATTCGAATTTCCCATTTTTCGCCGGTTTTGTTTTTGCTCTCTCCTCTTCTCCGGCAGGTTTCGACTCTGTTCTTCTATTATTAATTTGCTCTTTGCTTCTTCAAATTTACAATTTCACCCCTATAAAATCTTAATGTTCTTAATTTCCACCCCATTACTTTTAATTCGTGGATCTCGAAGCAGCAAAGTAATAAGTATGGAGGTGTGAATTCGTTGAAAAACTCAACGAACAAAAAAGAAGAAAACGCTAACAAGAGGAGCTAACAACTAGATTCAAGCTTTTCAGATTTCGACTGGTGAGTTTAAAAAGCTANTCGAAGATCCTTTCTCCTAAAGTACCACTCAGACCAAAATACGCCTGTGAAATTCGAACCCAACACACATCGTGAGGCTTAACTCAAATGAATCAAACCACAGAAACCCAATGATGAGAAGGACACAGAAATTGACAAACCTGGAAAGCTGGGTACGATACGTATTGGTCATTGCTCTGAGACTGGGAAGCGAGGGAGGCGAACAGAGTTTTGAGATCATCGAGCTTCTTCTGAGTAAAAGCTCTGCAACAAATTGATAAAGATCGATTTCAAAATTGAGAAACAGATATTATTAAAGAGTGAAAGTGAGATTGGTTCCGATGAAGACCTGGAAGCAGAAGTGAAGCGAGGATTATCCGATGAAGAATTCGAATTTCCCATTTTTCGCCGGTTTTTTTCTCTCTCTCCTCTTCTCCGGCAGGCTTCGACTCTGTTCTTCTATTATTAGTTTGCTCTTTGCTTCTTCAAATTTTGCAATTTCACCCCTCTAAAATCTTAATATTCTTAATTTCCACCCCATTACTTTTAATTCGTGAATCTCGAAGCAGCAAAGTAATAAGTACTGTATGTGTGAATTCGTTGAAAAGCTCAACGAACATAAAAGAAGAAAAAGCTAACAAGCGGACCACAACTAGATTCATGCTTTTCAGATTTCGACTGGTGAGTCTAAAAATCTTAATCTGCATAAACATCAACTACAATCCGTCCTTGTTCTTATCGAATCTACAGTTCTGGTATGAATTTTTTTGGTGTTGTTTTTTTTGTTTCCCGGTCTGTTTTGACTTTTCTGCCGAGGAAATTTTCTAAATTAGCAAAGCTAAGCTCTTTTGTAATGTTTTAGCTGACGCAGCGAATTGTTCTTCTTCATCTATTGGATGTGGATTTTTTAAACTATTATTCGGAACCATGGAAGTAGAAATTTTTAATTAGGAAACTTCTTGACGTGATTCAGGGTTTTTGGAATGTGAAATTTTAATCCTTTTCTACAGTTTTTGTAGCAGAATGTTCAAAGATTACTGTGATTTCGATCCTTTTGTACAGTTCTTAGTTTGTGGTGTTTGGTGTTTTGTTATGTAGCAGGTTAAAGCCAAGACAATATAAAGATCGAAGAAAGACCATTTTACCTGCAAGATGACGAGATCGTGGGTGCTTTTGTTTGTTCTTATGTTCATTGTCTTGACTTCTCAGTTTGAGTGGAATGAACAAGTTGGGAGTGACACTGAGACTAGCAGTCCTCTCATTCTTTCAGATAAAGAGCAACATATACCACAAGGCAAAGACTCTCTGCAAGAAAAGGTTTGTCTTTTTTATATTCATTTCATCNTGTTCATTGTCTTGACTTCTCAGTTTGAGTGGAATGAACAAGTTGGGAGTGAAACTGAGACTAGCAGTCCTCTCATTCTTTCAGATAAAGAGCAACATATACCACAAGGCAAAGACTCTCTGCAAGAAAAGGTTTGTCTTTTTAATATTCATTTCATTTCTTTTACTCTTTCATGGGAACTTAAACAATGTAGAAATGTTGTGTATATTACTGACCTAAGGAAGGAGATGGGTTCTTAAGCTGATACATAATGCTTTCTCTGTGACAAATTCCGTTTCAGTTTATTGCTTAGTTTCTTTAGATGTTCAAAATAAAGTCCTTCTCTTATCACTCTTAATTCTTATTGCTTCTTCATGTTTCCTGTCACTGTGCACTGTTTCACTTGGCACTTTTGTTTTGTTTTCGTGATTATTTCAAAAAAGTAATAAGCCGCACATTTTCTCACATATCACTTCAGCTATTCACTCCAGATGTAGTTTTGTCTGTTTCTCGAGTTGAAGGGTCTATTCTACTGTAGCTCTTTGAAGTTTAGCCATAGTAAATGTAGCAATTAGAAGTCAGATTGCTTAGCAAACTATAATTTCCCACGTTTTTGTTTTTATCGTCAAGATCTGCTTTCTCCTGTGTCATTGTTGAGTATAGTCTTGTGAAAGCAATAAAGGCAAGTTTCCAACTTCATAGCAAATCCCAATCTTGAGTCCTCCAAAGTGATGCTTTCGCAGAAAGAAAAGCATATCAAAGCATAGTTATCTGAAATTTCACATTCTTAGTTAACTTTACTTGCCATCTGATATAGTATGATCTAATGATAATATGAATGTCTATTTGTGACAGAAAATTCTCTCTCAAGAAAAGAAAATTCAGAAGCTTAATGCGNTGCTTTCGCAGAAAGAAAAGCATATCAAAGCATAGTTATCTGAAATTTCACACTCTTAGTTAACTTTACTAAGCCATCTGATATAGTATGATCTAATGATAATATGAATGTCTATTTGTGACAGAAAATTCTCTCTCAAGAAAAGAAAATTCAGAAGCTTAATGCACTGGTCCGAGATCTAAGGAGGAAGTTGCTGCAATGCAGAGATGAAAATCAGGTTGAGTTGACGGAGCTAGAAACTGAGCTTGATCAGCTGCTGTCAAGAGGTGTTTAGTCCATTCTTACAGGTACTTTGTTTTTCCGGTAGCACATGATTCACAGTTTCTGTCCTATTAACACTTGTGTGAAATGATGCTTGATTGAAAACAGAAATTTGCTTAACAGTTTACTATTGATGATTCTTGGAATTACCTCTTAATTTAGGCTTTAGATATGGATGGCTAGAATTAAAGTGCCAACTAATTTGATGCACTAGAAGATATTGGTTTTATTGGATGTGATATATTAAGACACATTAAGGCGCATGCTTTCTAAATTATTATATGGGCCAGGCTTATTGAAATTAATTTTCCATATGAATATATATCATTGTTAGTAGTTGATCAGCTACATTCATCATGTTTCACGAGTGCTTTGCTTGCTGTCTCGACCTTAGAGATTTCAATAGATCAGAAGAGAGTTAAGAGGTAGTTGAGAACTTTTATATATAGGCTGGCCAGAGATATAATGAAGGGACGTACGAATTGGCTTGAAGATGAAAAGGCTTCCCTCTACTTGATACTTAGTACTGCATTCTGAGTCACAGTTTTGGCGTGTGTGCAGATTGAAGCTTTGTCTCTCTAACCTGGCCTCCATAGGCTTCAAGCGTAAATCCAGATTCTTGATCAATCTAATAATACCATAGCCCCTCTTTTCTAATTCTGTACTTTGAAGGAGAAATCAAAGAAGAGTGGTCCTTGTAGAGGTACATCAAGTATGTATAGCTAAGGCATGACATTTGGTTTATTTTGATTTTCTTGTATATTTATCATTACACCGAGAGTGTGGGACTAATGGATGGAGTGGACTCAGTAGCTTGGACATTTATGGGAAGACCAGAGTCTGCAAAAAATAGGACACACAAAAAATAGAAGAAGCCAAAAACTCATGAACTTTTTTATTTATTGAGTCTTTGTGACCAAAACCAAATTGTACCAATTTCAGTATCTGTAGTCCCTTTGTATATCCTAATGGTGAAGTCAATGTATGTAGATCTATTGGAGACTGATCAATGAACTTGCAAAAAAAAAAAAAAAAAGGTCTTGAATGCTATATATACAATCAAATCAATCCTTTGTGCAACTCTAAGAAGTTTGACATATCCCAAAATCTGAGGGATTCTAAATCTTAGATGGGTATAAGTAATTCAAATCGAAACTGAAGTGAATCAACCCAAAACTCAAAATGTTAGTTCTGAAGTAAATATATTAAGTAAATTACTTTGTCAATTCTTCATAACATCTTTTGACTTTTAATTATATAAGAGTTTTGGTGGTTTACACCACATGAAATAGATCCGTTGTTATCGTTTCTATCTTTATGATCCTCGCTGACCCATTTTCCACGCATCGTTATTTATGTACTTCCATATGCATGAATTGTCAATATATATATGGTTATATATAATTAACATCTCGCGTTTCGTTGAATATGAAAGATATGATATCTTGAATTTATATTTAGGTTAAATATAGGGAACAATTACGTTTTATAAGCGGGATAATATGATCTAAAGCTAATGCTTTGGATGATACCTTAGGTAAGGACTGGCGGTGTAAGTAATGATACAAGTTTACAACCAACAGTCGTATTTCTAGAACCATATGAAAAATGAATAAATTATTACACTTTGTTTTGGTTGTGGATTCAGTTTTGTTATTGAAGAAACAAAACAATTAATAAAACCAAATAAGAGTTCGATTCGAATTATAACATTTGTAGTATTTGTTTTGGTGATATCACGTTGGTTTTTTGTTCTTCTTGGTTGGACGCGAGGAGCGAGGAATAACATTATATTTTTGAGTTTTTGACAAGGGGAATAACTAAATAATTAAACGGCTCTAAAGTCAGCATTAGTAACCCTTTATCACAAAAAAAAAGAAACATAAACAAACAAACAAGTCAACATTAGCATTAGTGTTTGTAAGTGTGCCCACGTCGTTTACACGAATGCTATTAATTCGACAAGTCAACTAAATAATTTTTTTAGCCAATGTGATAAGATGGGCGATGAGAGAATTAAGTTGCTCAACCAGTTGAACCATTGTTACTGAAGGAATTTTCATACATTTAAAAAAAAAAAAAAAAGAGAGAGAGAGAGAGTACCTATACTTAGCGGTGTGATATCTAAGTGACATGCAATAGAAAGGCAATTTGTTAAGAAGGTTTTTTTTTTTTTTTTTTGGTAAAAATTTGTTAAGAAGGTTGTTTGTTTCGTCCTTGTGTTGAAAGATACGATCTTCATAATGATAGTATGATCTTTGATGCATGTGATATCAAGTTGCACATTGATTGGTGCAATTAAGAATACCCAATTTATTGAAAGGGAGCCGAATTGTTAATGCTCGCTTTGCTTATTTATTTTCTTTAAATTATACTTTGCAAACTCATTTACTGTATTTAACCAAACAAACAACAAAATACGAAGAGAGCTTGGTTTTGTAGTGTGGAGTATGTGTATTAATATGTCGTGTCAAAAGCATGGGTAAAATCTGAAAACTGTTTGTTTAAAATAAAAAAGCTCTGTAAGTAAAATAAGTCCACACCATTCACTAGGCAATTTACACATCCAATGGTTATGTTGGTAGTCTATTAAACTTTTTATGAGGACATCGTTATAAAGTTTTAAACTCTTCTTTACTCGTCTATAATGTACAATAAGTTTGACTTAGCCACTTGGATTATTATTATTATAAGAAAGAAACGAGTTCGAAGCTTCTTTTCATTTACTTAAAGTCAGATTATATATTTTGGGTCAAAACAGAAAGATAACAAAATGGGACCAAAGAACAAAGAAGTTTACGAGGAAGAAGCTACGCTACGACTTAAAAAAAAATATATATATTGGTCCCACCCAAATCCTAAACACAAATTCCTCTCCCACTTCGCTCACACATTCAATAACAAGTATTGTATGAGTTTGTATTTAGATATAACACAACAATAATATTAACACAAATTATATCTTGCATGTTTAGATAGTACTTAGATTATTTAGTCGTAGACTAGTTAATTTAAAAATCACCTTTTGATCCTCCATTTAATACTCTAAGATATTTATACATACGGGCTTAACATTAATTGTAAATCCAGCCAAACATGGTATTAAATTTATTTAAATGGAATTAATTGTAATGTTGTCCACTTTCATAATACTAGCAGTTGGATGTATATATCCGTATCTTACGATTCTTTTTTTTTTGGTGGGATCCGTATCTTACGATTATAAATACTGTATGTTATTTTAAAGTCGTGAAAAAAATAGATCCTAATTTATACTACTACTTATTAAACAAGTAACATAATAAACGTTCTTCCAAATTTCATTAAATAACTTCACATGGGAAATTAAGTCACGCTGCAAATATTAGTAGTTTGCTTTCGGTGTGAAGCTAAGTAGTAATTTTGTAGTGTAGCCATTACTAACCTTGGCGTCGCTATATTTATTTTATTCCTGTAATTTTTTGTTTTATTTTTTAATCATGTGATTCTTGATTAGCATTAACACCCATTTAATCAAATCCTCTTTCTCGTCTAATAAAGACCCTATGCATGTACATTGGCATACGAAATATAAGTATACAATCTTTTGATTTTGATTTTGACTTTGAGTAAAACCTATATATGTACGTAGTCGCTTTGCGTCCTGTCAAAGTGTCAAATATAAAATCATTAACTGAAAAAAGTACATGGTAAAACCATAAAATAAAATAAAACATGCTTAGGGTCTTTATTAGAATTTTTTTGCTTCAAAAAAATGCTAAAGTTAAATAATTATAACTTTTTGTAGATTTTGTATAAGATTGAGATACTCTTAGCTAGTACGATTCTTGTATATTAATAAACAGCCCAAGACAGTCACCATCTAAACATCTAGAATCTGAGAACAGTAGCACAACCCACTTTACAGATTCATTTTCAAATCTCTAGAACTTCTCCAAACTATGGTTTAGGTTGTAGTTGTATAATGAAACTCCTATAATCAATCAAGTGATTTGATATCTAACTGATAGACATAA